>PVJA010012093.1:0-52927 GCA_004027025.1 Myocastor coypus
AAAAAAAAAAAAAAAAAAAAAAAAAAAAAAAAAAAAAAAAAAGACTATAAGACACACACATGACAGGAGAACAGAGCCTTTTTTTTTGTTTTTTGTCTTTGTGAGACAGGGTCTCGCTATGCAGTTGAGGCTGGCCTTGAGCTCACTTTTGTAGCCCAGGCTGGTCTCGAACTTGCACCAATCCTCCTGCCTCAGCCTCCCGAGTACTGGGATTACAGGCGTGTGCCACCACGCCCGGCGAGAAAGAACTTTGAAAACAAGATTTATCAAAACTAAAATGATCTATTCCAAAGGTAGTTACTGAGGAATATCCAACAGCTAAAAGTTTTTGTTTTTTCTTTTAGGTCAAGGAAAGGAAAGTTGAGAGAAGCCTCCTGTTAGCCTCCAAAAATAATTTTCTTCTCTTATCATATAGGCCAGTGAACACTAATAGGTAATCACATTGGGCCAGCAGGCCTTCTGTGGAAGTCCGCACCAGGCCTGACTTAACACACTTGGCTAATGGAGGAAGAAAGCGAGGCAGGAAAAAACTCCAGATTGTCAAATTTATTCTGAGTATTCCATGAGGAATTTAAGGTGTGTATCGGCAAGAATATTTAAAACTCACCCAGCCTCCCACTCATGCTGATAACCCTGTGCTAAGGAAAGCACTTCATGCCTGGGCTGCTTCCCCTTGAATATGAGCCTCTTGGGTGTGGGTAAGGGGAGAACAGCGGGATTTGAAAAGCTCCTCCTACCTCTGGCAGCCTGGTCCCCAAGACAAAACCCAAGGGAGGCAGGGCAGACTCTGCCACTGTCACTGTGTTCAATCGCTCACTAGCTCTGCAGTTAGGAGACTCGTCACGGTGAGGCGGCTGCTCAGCCACAGCAAGAGCTGGAAGCAGGCGCTGCACGTTCACAGCTCGACGACCCTGCACTGCATGAGCAGGCTGCCCGCCCTGGGATAAGAGCATTCAAGACAAAGCTAGGGGTCGAAGGCTCAGAGAGGCATCATGCACGTCTGTGGTTCTACCGCCTTGTGTGGAGGAGGCTGGAGGCTCCACTCCAGCCCAGTGGCGTGAAGAACTGAGAGGTCTGGGCACAGAGCTGTATCGGTCAGGAGTGTCTTCATGTGCCCTGGGTTAGCCCTGAGGAAGATGTCAGGATTGATCCATTCCAGAAACAAAATCCGGCTGCCTTTCCAAAAGGAATGATATGTTTCTGATAATTGATCCCCGTGTGGAGCTACTCACTGGAGTTTCCAACATGGAAAACCACTCTGAGCTGCCATGAGGGCTTCGTAGGCATTTTAGACACGAGACATCATATAAGGACTGAGGTGAAGTGGGCCGGGGCTGCTTTCCCACTCACTGGTAACGTGCACCTCAGTAAGGCACAGAACTCCTCTCCTACCAGCCAGGGACACGTTCCTTCCGTTATCCTCATGGCTGGTGTCCCAGAGGTAGTTTTGTATGGTCAGCTCACATCCTGGGCAAGAACATGATTAACAAGAGCAAAGCTGTCTGCCCGCTTTAACTTGGTCTCCCCACTTCCCGCCTGTACCGTGGGGCAGGAAGGATTCTTCCCATCTGACAGATGGAGGCGCTGAGCCAGAGAGGGGTCTCTATCCACTGAAGAACGTGTTCTTCTATACAGGGAAGACTACTGCACATGTGGTCTACAACCAGGCTCTGGAGTTGTGGCCTGCCACCTGTCCCTGCCAGCACACCTACCAAACAGGCAAGGGCTTGTCACCCCTGCACCCCAGCAGAGGGAGGGCAGGGAAGATGCGGGTTACAGGCTTGCTTCCCTGGCTGCTGCTGCTCCCGGCCTCTCAAATTCTGAAGCAGAAAAGGACCAGTGAGTATTTTCTTTCTTTCTTTCTTTCTTTCTTTCTTTCTTTCTTTCTTTCTTTCTTTCTTTCTTTCTTTCTTTCTTTCTTTCCTTCCTTCCTTCCTTCTTCTTTCTTTCCTTCCTTTCTTTCTTTTTTAAAATGTATTTATTACAGGGTCTACAGGGATCAGACTCAGCAGTCCTCCTGTTTTCAGCCTCCCATGCGTGGTGTGGGCCACCACGCCCAGTCTCGATCGCCTTCTCAGTGCACCCTGGGGGGTGGGGTGGGGTGGGGGCTGGTACAGCACACCAGGGATTGAACCCTGCTCCCTCAGTCTGCCTAAGCAGGTGCTTTAATCTGCTGAGCTATCTGGCTGGCCAGAGAGTGTTTTCCAAGGAACACACCTGAGAGGACTTTTACCTAGAGAAGTAACCAAAGTATCTGATGCATCTTCTAAGTTACTGTAACCAGAGCAGGGCACAGGGCAAGTGACTTCTCCAAGCCCTCACAGACCACAGCCACGGGCTGGCTGGAAGTAGGGCTAGGTGCTGTGGATGACTTGGTCGCAGCAGACCAACCTTCCTGTGAGTCAGCTGCCCTGGGGGGTAAACACAGAAGCGCGCTTCTCCTGCCTCAGTAAGAACAAAGAGCTGGGGCAAGCATGCTGACCCTTGGCAGGGGCCCGGGACTTGGGCCAGGGACAAAGGGGCCCCAGAGGCAGCTGACTATAACCATCACCCCTGCACTAGCCAAACAGGCCCATGAAGGACTGAGGGGGCCTACAGACCAGCCATGCTCATCCCCCACATCCTCCCTGCCACCAGCCAACAAGCACCCTCCTTCCTTTTGGGGCCCTTTCTGACCTAGCCCTCTCTCCCTGTCACGTCTCTTCAGGGTGGCATCTCAGCCCCTCCGTTGAGGCATCCTTCACGCACCTGCTTCTTCGTTTACACCAGTAGTTTGGCAGCTGGTTGCTGTAAACGATAATAAAATGCCTTTCCAAAAAATGAAGGAATGTGACCAGACATGCCAGACATCATGATATTAAAGCCGTGTCAATTAATTTCTCCCCCTGCTTGATAAACGAGCCCCATTCCATCTCTTAATAATGAGGAGAGAAACAAGAAAAGTTGACACTTAGTTTAATTTATTTTCTCAACTTGCCTGGTCATATTTCTTTCTGCTTTGCAGAGCTGGCTGGGGCTGTGGGGAATTACAAGTGGCTCTTGCACAGGCAAGGCAGAGATGGTGTGAATCGACACGGGTCTCCTTTATTCCCTCACACCACTTAATCAGGAGAGGGGGGGAGGGCGGCTGGGTGAGCCAGCTCACACCTGCGCCTCTGCAGCCACCTTTGGGGGTGGGCAGGGAATGGGGTACAGAGGCCTCTCGGGGTATGCAGGGAATCGGATAACAGAAATGACACTGTCACATTTCCAACCCAGTTTGGTGGCACTGCACAAAACCGAATTTCCTAAATTAATATTAAACCATGTGGGAGGCATTTGGCGGAGGGGAGTCCATTTCTCTAATGGAAAGGTGCTTTTCTTTTCTTACTAGTTGGAGGATGCTCTGGCCGGCACCTGATCTTCAAATGTGAGGATAAGCCAGCATGTGTTCCATGAAATTTTAGCTCCAGCCTCAGCACCACGTGTGGACTCTCTCAGACCTGAAACCATGTTGAGGGTGAGAGAAAAGGTGCTTTTGAACAAGGGCCTCTGGGTGTGGCTGCTGGGTAACATCACCTATGGGAAATGGGCTGACTAAAGGGCAGACTCCTGGGTTCTGCCTGTCCCTCACAGGGCCACTGTGAGCCCATGAATGCTGCCCAGGAATCTGCATTTTAACCCAGGTCTCGGGGATCTTTGATGCTCATGTGTCTGACTCTGTCCCATATTTCCCAATATAGGAGGAACCAAGCAAAGATCATTTGGCCAGAGAGAATCTAGAACTTTCTGCAGGAAAGGGAGTCTTTAGGAGCCTTTTCCCATGAAACTGAGACCTCACATTTTTAAGATGCCTCTGACATCCCTCACATGGGCAGCCCTCATCCGAGGCAGATTCTGGAGATCAGGTACAAAGGCAAAGCTGTTGTTTCCCAGGCTAACAAATTATTTCTTACTAAAATGTAAAGGACAGATCTTGCTCCCAACTCCCAGAGATACTGCAGGTTTAACCGAATCAAATCTTTATGCAAAAACAATGAAATCCTTCACTGGAGTTTCAAATAGGCATTCAGATGCCGGAGATTTTTTTTTTTTTTTTTTTTTTTTAAACTGGTGGAGGCCCTGCCCTGAGCCTGTGAAATTCCATGTATATGGACAACTTTACAATCCAAGGACAAGAACTGGAGGGGCGGGGGACCCTCCAACTCACCCTGGGAGAAGGGGAAGGTTAGAAAGGGAGAAAGAGAGGGAGAAGAAAGGGAAAGATTCAGAAGGGGCTGACGGAAAGAGACTTCCAACCAGCCCCAAACCGTTTCTCCAGGAGACATCTGCCATGAATACTGATAGTGCGATTTGAAGGCGCCTTTGGCTGCAGGGGAAAGGGTGCATCACATCCCAGGCTCTTGTTAACTGAGAGGAAAAAAGCACCTGTGGCCCAGGCCAGACAACCCCAACCTCATTTAATGCTGAGTGAGCTCCAGAGCAGCGATTCTGTGAATGACACTTGTCAGGGCTGCAGATTAGTTCACAAACCTATTTTTTTGTGCGTAGTGTTCCATCTTGGTCTGGAAAATAGTCAGTTCTTGGCGAGAGAGACACATATTACTGCTGTTAAGTGCCAATATAAACTCTGGGACGCAGTGGTAAACTCACCAAATTAAATCGCTAGACAACTGGCTGGGAGCAGGACCCCGGCAGAAGGTGCCAGGACTGCAGCACGCGCCCAGCGGGGCGGAAGAGGCTAAGGTCATGCGCACAGCCGGGCAAGGACGCGGGGACGTGCTGCCTGAATCTGTTCTGGAAACCGCAGAGCCCGCAGCTCCTCAGGCCGGCTCCGTGTGCAGGAGCGGGGCCTTTGCAGCCGCTCAACCCTGGGGCTTTCTCTCCCTGGGGACATGAGCACTGCTGAAGGCTTTCTCTAAAGAGGTGGGTGTTGGGGTGGTGGTGGCTAGCCCCTGCTATGCCCCCAGAGATGAGTTTCAAGTCTGTGTCTCTTTGCCTGGCATTTAGCCTCCAACCTTACCCTGGCAGTGAGCACATTGGAAGCTAAGAGGGTGTTGCAGTGTTCTTACTGCCCCACTGATACAGGGTAGAAAAGGACTTAAGCCTTTGGAGCCAGGTGTACATGAGCTCGAGCAACGACTGCCTGTCTGACAACCACTCTGACCCTCGGGGTCCTCTTCCATGAGGCAGAAATAATATCACCCACCTCATCAGCCAGTATTACTTGGAAACGCTTTGTCCCTGTGAGGGGCTGGCCGCCCTCCCACTGATCAAATCAGACTTCTTACGGCCTCTCACCTGTACCAGTCTCTGCCTCCACACATGCCTTTCTTTGCCTACGACACAAGCTACACTTATTAAAATCTATGTGACACATCTGTCAGGGAGATGCTGATTTCCATGGTGCTTCACCAACTATGTTGAGAGGAGCAAAATTTAGGACAGGGAGAGGTAAAACAAGCCACATGGCAAATTCCTAGGCCCTCGTATTAGTTCCAACCTGTCCTGCTGTGCAGCCGTTCAAAGTTAAAAAGCTCATCTAGAAATCTGAGTACTGTGCCCTGTCCCTGGCCTGGGCATCCAGCTCTGGCGTCCCCATCCCCATTGGCCACCTTGCCACACCCACTTGCCTCCGTCTGCCTTGTTCCTGGGGGACCAGTTACAGGCCGCAGATAAGGTTCCAAAACTCCATCAAAAAGCCACTACTTGGAAACAGGTTTTCAGCGCTGCCGCAAATTATATGACTTTTATTATGAGGTATGGTTTCAGAACAGTCCCCGATGACAGGGCGCTGGCTGGCTGCCCACTGCTCCCTCGAAACCCCGCCCGAGGTCACTGCTGCCAGCCTCCCTGTGACCTGCCCACTGGGCTGCCAGGGAGCCAGCCTGGAGGCTGTGGCCAGGCGGCTGGCAGTCAGGTGCCTCCGAGGAGTGGTTTGCAGGAAGTCTGCACACTTGCTTGCCACCGGGTTGGGGCTGGCCCATTTTATTTTATTTTTCCGGCTGTTACTGTGTGCAACATCTGGAGGCCAGATCTTGCTGAGAAGCGGCAACCAGCAATCCAGGCAGCTTGGCTGGGGAGGCGGCGGTGCAGGAAGAAGAGGAGACCTGTCCCTGGCTCCCGGAAACAAGGCCTGGGCGGATAGGTGGGCAAAAGAGGAAGGTGGGTGGAGGGCCGAGGGGGCAGGGCAGTGGCCTGGCTGCTTCGCTTCATCTTGTGCTCACCGACACGAACTGCAAATGCAGACGCTCAGGCGCTGCCCAGACCTCACTGGACATGAATCTGCATTTTTAACAAGTTCCCCAGGCGATTTTAATGCAAATTAAAATATGAGAAGCACTGGTGTGGAACAGTGATCTCCAGAGTGATTTTCACATCAGAATCATTTAGGAAAACATTGAAAAAAATGAAGCTGGTGTCTAGGCCCCTTCTTTAGAATTGAGGTAGGTCGGAGGTAACAATGCCTCAGCATCTGTATGGTTCAGAATCTCCCCAGTTGACCCATGTGTATCGTTAGGGTTAAGAAATGCTGGGAGACAGAAAAACATATAGCGTCTCATTTTAACTTTTCTTCCGAAGATAATTTAAGCTTTGCTAATAGCAAACACATGGACTGAATGATCTTGGTGCCCTCACAGGTCTCTGTGTCAGAGACACCTGGCTTAAGGGGTAGCTTATCAATTGATGAAAGAAGAGAAGAAATACTTGGCATAGAATGCAGTAAGGGCAGCTAGGCCCTTTTGTTGTTCACGTGTGACAGGAAAGGGATGTGTAGATCCTGTGATCTGGCTGGAAAGCAACTTCCCCCAGCGCAGGCGACTCCTTGGAGAATGAGGCCTGAAGATAATGCTAAGGGCAGAGGCACATGTTACCAGCAGGAAAACAGTGGCCACCCTTTTCCTGCTCCTTGCCAGATACTATACCAGGCACATCACATCCCCACACCATGCCCTGATGGGGGATGGGGGATAAGGAGCAGAGGGGCAGGGGAGAGGAAGAACCCCCATTTCAACAGAAAGTGGTACTCTAGAGAATGCACTTGTGAAGCAAAGTTTGGAAAATGTTTCCATTGTTACAAGACTGGGTTGCTAAAAATGATGGAACTGGGTCACCCACAAAAGCTCTTCTATCTGCATACATTTAAAACCCAGAAACACAACTGTAAAGATGTGTTTTTAAAAAGTGAAACATTTCAGTGGATTCTGAACCCATTTGTTAAAAATATAAAAATGCAACACTTGATTAGTTTGCATGAAGAACTGATTGACATCGGGGAAGATGGAAATTTACAAGCTGAATTTCAACAAAATCCTTTGCATAATTGGAGGATGGGATTGAAAAATTAGTACCATGATTTAGTCAGCACAGCGAACGTGCTTCTTTCACTGGGATCTGTGTGTCTTGTGTATTTTTCAGTTATGCTGAGCACAAAAACCAAGTTTCAAAATACACGGAACTTAGAATCCACATTTAGAGCTGGATCAAAGTGTTAAGTCAAGACTATTTTAAAAACCACCATATCAATCACATCATTTGATTATTAATAAAATTCTAAATAAGGTGCATTGCAAATGTGTCCTATTAAGTTCATGGTTTTGCAGATTTTATAATATACATGGTATATTAACATAGTGGTAACTCTATTTAAATGGGGGAATGAAAAGTCAGCTGGGGGGGGGGTGGATGCACAGGTTTGGAGATTCCTGTCCCAAAAGAAGGAGGAACCTTAGGCCAGGGACTGATTCTGAAGACACCACCCAGTCGCAGAGATTGCTATAAGCAGAGGGACAGGTACCATTAGTGACTGCCAGTGGGGGCGCAGCCCTCCCCATGGGAATCTCCCGGCTGCTAGGAACCCACCCCCACCCCCATTGCCTTTGGGCTCAGCAGCATCTGGGGGCTTCCCCCCCACTGACTAGGACCCCAGCCTCCCTCACATGCTAAAGGCAGCCATACCTAAACTCGTCTCGATCCATTTTTCAGAGCATCGTATCTTCATTAAAATTTTATTCTATTAGCATTCTGAATCCAAACCACTAAGTACATAATTGCTAAAACATGTGTTAAGCGCCGACTTACAAAATGCTGGTTTTATCATATTGTTAATTAACAGAAAGTAGGATTAATACATTCACAGATCATTAGGAGCATTCGGTTCAGTTTCACCAGTTGTTCTGAGGGGCGGTTGAGGGGGGCAGCTTTGGGATGCCAGAGGCAGAAGTCCCTGGGTTTCACCCTCAGCCCCACTGGACATATGGAGAGCATCTTGAGGTAAAAGCTAGGAGGCTGGCTCGCTCACAGGAAATTATTTGAAAGTCAGGTGTCACTCAGTGCTACCAACTTAAAAGGGCCCACGTGGAAGGGTTGGAAACTTGAAGCTGAGGATGTGCTACAAATCTCATACTACCTTCATTATTTAAGGGGCGCCACTGACCTTTTTATCCTGTTTCCCCATCTGTAAAATGAGAAAAAGATGGCGGCCCTCACAGGCCTGCTGGGAGGGTTAAGTGAGATAGCATGAGCCCTTCTTTTTTTTTTTTTTTTTTTTTTTTTTTTTTTTTTTTTTTTTTTTTTTTTTTTTTTTGCCTTTTTGAGACAGGGTCTCGCTATGCAGTTGAGGCTGGTCCTGCGCTCACTTTTGTAGCCCAGGCTGGTCTCGAACTCGCACCAATCCTCCTGCCTCAGCCTCCCAAGTGCTGGGATTACAGGCGTGAGCCACCACGCCCGGCTTGCATGAGCCCTTCTTAGCAGGTCCACACAAGGCTCTAGCTCATACATGAGGATTTTGTGCCCAATACTGTTTGGAATAAGTGAGCCACTGGCTGATACCTGAAAATATTCTGGCTGTAAGTAAATGCTGGTTGCAGTGGTGTGGACTCTAATGGACTCTCTACCCTGAGGTGACCACGCCAAGTGATTTGGATATGTATCTGGACTCACCCTTGCTGTCATCTCCAGTGGAAAGCTGGCTACAAGATCCCCAGGCCACAGGGGTTTACTCAAACCTCTTCCCATCCTGTCCTGGGAATTACAGAGGTATCCAGGCATGAAATGGACTAAATGTCGTCTCTGTTCCCAGCCGTCCAAATTGCTTTAGCCTGGCCCGATGGTGGTACTCCCAATTCTTTACGCTTAATAATAAATAGTCCGCCTGGCTGGGCAGCAAGCAAAACCGGCGCTGGAGGCCAGGACTGGAAGAATCACAAAAGCCTTGGGCAGACGGAAAGGGTGGAGTGGGGTGAGGCCTCACTAGGGGTTTCCTGGAAGCTGGGTTCTAAGTAGGCAAGTGCTGAAGATGGAAGTCAGGGCTACAAGGAAGTACAGGGTAGGAAATACGAAAGCAGTCCACAGGAAAGGTGAACGGCTTCTGCCTCAACCTTCGTCAGTATACTTGGCTGGGGCAGGAGCCCATCCCAGAGGCCAGTAAGGGCAGGGCCATCCTAAATTGTTAGGATGACAACCAACAGCAACCACCACACCCCCCAGCCAGAATACAGAATCAAATCTAAAGGAAACCCAAAGAAGAGGAAGTGTAGACCAGCCTCTCCAGGTCCAAGTGTAAGACAAGAGGGATGGTCAGTGGTTACAAGTTTTTTTTTTTTTTTCTGGAACATTCTTTCAAGGTCCTAGGTACCTAGTAATTTAATGGTTTCCTGTGGTGAGGCCTTCTGACTTGTGGGCTTTTATTTGTGGACCATGACTGAATAAACCCTCTTCATTGTAGAAAACCTGAATAGGAAGAGCCCGAGCTTTATGTTTAGTCATCATAATCTTAGTTTGACAATTTAGCTGCCTCAATTTGCTTACCCGCAACATGAGGATATGAGTATCACAGAAAGGGACTTTAAACCAGACACTATGTGAGACGCTAAGCACAGTCTTCAGCCCTCTTCAGGGCCTGACATATCCATGCCTCTCTAGACAGATGTGCTCTTATTTACTGATGTGCCGAAGTGACTACATCGTGGGACTCTGAAGGATGAAGGCTCCAGAAGATGGCTGCCTCCCCAAGGGAACTGCTCAGGGTTCTTGTGTTTGGAACAAACCCTCCCTACTGACCAAATGGGAGCAAAGAAGGCGGAAGGGGCCTCAGGATGGCCTGACACGGGGCACAACACTGCCCTCCAGGAGACAGCTGCTCTCACTATTCTGGGTGGACCCCGGCACACACTCGGAGATCAGGTACAAAGGCCAGGCCTGGAGCTGCCACCTCCTTCCCTGACGTGACAGTCACAGCACACAGCCCGCCATGCTGTGGCCATTCCGGCGATGCTTGGAAGTAGAGACCAGCAACTCCAATTTATTTGTATCTGGGGCCTTAAGGAACCTCAGCTGTCATCCTTTCCTTAGTTTATTACCAAATTTCTAAAATATTACATTCTTTATTATATCCAAATTCACTTTATTGCACTTGACAATACAGATAATCACATACCATATGCTCTAATGTTTTGAAACCAATGCATGTTGACAGCGGTTTTTATTCATGATGCATAATTCCATCCCGAGCTCACAATGAGGCATCTGAGCACCCAGCCTGGTGTTAAGACTTTTGCCTAATAACAGATTAACAATACAGCAAGTTTCCAAGACACAATTCCTCCCTTGCCATTCTCTATTTACAATGGGAAAAATGTACCTGAGCTGGAAAGATGGGCTTGTGGAAGAGAAAGGGGGATGAAAAAAAGCCCTCTGCCACGGCCCACCTACCCCTCCCCAGAGGGTTTATAATGATTTGTTATTGTTCCACGCTTATGAAACTTGATATTGAAAAGAAGAGTTGGTCTTGCGCCAAGCAGCAAGGCAGCTAATCATAGCAGCCCACGCTGCTGGCCCCTGAGAAGCGCAAGCACAAGCCGCCCCAAAGCTCTCTCTCATTAGGAGTCTTTCTTGTTTTTACTCTTGTCTTGCTACAAGCAAATATTTGTCACTCCTCTACCTTGGTGAGACACTCCCTCTCTTGTCCCCTCTCCTCATCTCCTGGGCATCCCTTCTGTTCCCAATTAGCCTCAAGCTTCCTGGCAAAATGAACCCAGCTGGGATGGTTCCTACCCCCCAGATCTGCACGCCATGCACAGAAAGGGCAGGCTGGCGGGAGCAGCCCTGCACCCCCTTCAGAGGAGCCCCTCTGTGGGTGGGCGGCTGCGGCACAGGGTGGATAATGCACGGATGATCCTCCAGCTTTTTGGTAGTGCCTGGAACAAACAATGCCATTTCACGCGTCCCCTAACTAAGCGCTTTCATTTGCTTCAGAGAAGCACTCAAACAACTGTAAACCCATTAGGTCGTGTCAAACGTAGTGAGAAAGAGCTTGGGCTGTCACCAGCAGAGAATCAACTCAGATTTATAGATTCTCAAAGCTTTAATATACAGATATTCGTCTTCTCCCCGCAGACAGATGAGAGGACCCTCTCAGGTAGGGTTGGAGGTGGCGAGAGGAACAGCCCACAGCTCAGCGGCAGACAGATTGGAGTTTCACAATCATTCTCCTGGATAATGGGATTTCTCTACCAGGGGAGGGGGCGTTGGTAGGAAAGCCAGGTCCTCAATTTGCTGAGCACTTGGCTGTTTTCTCCAGAGCTTAGCTGGATGCTGGGTTGGGGTGGGGGGTTGGATGGAGAAAGAGATCATGAACAGTCTCTGGGGACCCAGTGACCTGCTGGGAAGACGAGCTTCATAGGACCAAGGAGGGGCCACATCAGAGGATGCCAGAGCGGTGATGGAGCCGTCTGCAAAGGAGGCCAAGTAAGCCAAGAACCATCTCATGCCATGCAACTGCTGTGCTGCTGAGTCTCTCAAGTCATAACTCTTTCCATAAATAAAAACCCACTTTCCTCCTTGGTTTACATCACACCTCTTAAGAAAAGCTTCCTCTTCACTTCTTAATCATCTCCAGCAGGTAGAGGCTCCTCCTCTTAACCCTGAGCATTTGGCTTTGTCCTTTTCTCTTGTTTGTCTATCACAGCACATGTGGCAATAAACAATAGGTAATTATATGGGCATTCATCGACTACCTACGAAGAAGCCCGGCTGAGCCTGGAGGGTACAAGGGAAAGTAGGATCCAGCCTCTCCTTCAAGTTTGGGAGAAACCCCAACTCTTAATCCTCTCATCCAGAGGGCCAAACTGGAATGGATGGAAGATGAGCTCCAGGAGCGCTGCTGGCCTGCTGCCCCACTCCAGTCCCTGCCCAGCGCCGGGCACAGAGCAGGTGCTTCGCAAATGCACACTGATTGTGGGAATGGATGGCTTTGGAGGCTGGCCCGTAGTCGGTTCCTCTCTGATACACAGATGAATTTTCTTTTCAAAGACTAAATTAGTGATGATCAGAGACAGTTTCAGGCCAACTCTGAAAAGGAGCCCCTGGCTCCTTCTTCAGCTTCTGCCCACAGCGTGGCTCCAGGGCAGTCTATGTTGAGTGGAAGGTTTGAGGGGAGAGGGGTAAGTGAAGAGGGAGCAGGCAGAGCAGGAAGAAAGCCAACGTCAAGAACTCGGGGCCTGGCCAATCCAAGGCGGCTCGCTTCTCTGCAAGCCCATTTGTGAAGGTTCTGATGAATACTCATAGTTCGCCAGGCAGCAGCAGCTTGGAAGGGCCAAGCAGGGGTGTAAGCATGGGAGTGCAGAGGTGCCCCAGCTGTCCCAGCTCAGTCACTTCACAGAGCCAAATCGAATTTGGTTTTGCCACTTGCACAACAAGATAGGACATCTGAGCATCCAGGGGAAATGATGTCATGGAAACCACAAGGCCAACAAAGCCCTGGGTCTCCTCATCATAGTCTCTGTGTGATTGAACTCAGCATCCAAGGGCTGCTGCGGAGGGGTGGGGACCAGCCAGCAGGCAGGCAGGACATGAATCTACTCCAGTTTGGCTTTGTCTCTGATGGCTAAGAGCGGAACTACTAGGCTCATTTCCAAAAAGCCAACAGCGCTGCTGTACATGGTAAAGATAGAAGACAGACGGTAGGACAGACAGCACATCGAGAGAGACCCTGCCTTACCCAAAGCCACCTGCCACTGCTGTGCCCAAAACAGCGCACCTAGATTTTCTGTCCAGAATCACAATACTCTGCGAGGGGCTGAGAAGGGCCACTAGGGGCTCACTGTGGGGAGAGGAGACCCTGAACAGCACTTTTAACCTTGGATTTAGGCATTGGTCCACATTGGACTCTTTGCTAAATGCCCACAGCCCATCTCTTGGAAGGGAGATGTCTCCGTGCAGGGACCTGGGCTGCAGACTGAAGAGGGGCCTATCCTCTGGTTCTTCTTGGCTTTCTGCCAGCCAGAAGTTCTAATGGACACATCTGTTTTACTCTGCTGGTCTGGAAAGTGTCATAACCACACAGTGGTGGGGAAAGAGCTGGTAGCGCTGGGGCCTTGGGACAGGCTGGGGAGACGCCAGGAGTTAAGTCTCCAGAGCACTTCTGAGGCTGAGAAGACAGACCAGCGCTGGGCCGGGGAAGCGCAGATGGGCCAGGGCTGGAGATCCACTTCCAACCTGGCCTGCACAATCCTGGCACACTGAGGCAGCCCCGGGATGAGCCACTGCCCTTTTTATTAGGTCACATTCGTTAGCATCGTACCCCAACCGCCCACTCACTGGGCAGTAAGTCACTCTCAGCCCTTGCATATGCATGATCTCTAGTCCAGTCCTCCAGCAGCTGCCCACAAGGCAGGGAAGGAATGTTATCTCATTTTGACAGCATGCTCGGCACAGTGAAGTCTCTCATCAGTGGCTCTGCTCCATCAGTGAGTGGCCGAGCTAGGACCCACGCCCGGGTCTGTATGTCCCCGAAGCCTGGGCTTTCCTCTCCATTAGCCCTTGGAAGGGCAACCAGAGCAAGCAGAAGGCTCAGTGCTAAGAACATGGATGAACTACATGTAACCGAGGTCGACGGAAGCACTGGTTATCCTTGCAGATCAGTGTGAGGCTCAGGATGCTCAGAAGGCCTAGGGGAAGGGAGCACTGACCCCCAGCCCCACACTTCTGTGTCCCAACTAAGCAATCACAGGACCTCAACAGGTTCAGTTGCCTTGCTTTGGGAAGATTTTATTCTGCATGTTCATAGCTGAATTCCTTGTAGCAAAAATTTGAACCCACCCAACTTCTGTTGAATGAATCTCAAAAACATCAATCTCAGTAACATCCTCCCTACCTGTCTACTCAGAGCACTTTGCATTGAACATGGTGTACCTTAAGGGATCAACAAGCAGAACTTGCTGTTCACTAAATGATTACAATATACTATTACTATAATATTGTTATTGCTTTACCTGTATTATAAGGATCAGTGCATCTGTGAACTACAGAGGTGAGCCAGTATCTGTACACACAGAAAAGTAATGGCTAACATGAGTGGCAGTCACCATCACAAATACAGGGGAGCACAGTGGAGTCCCAGATGCTGCCTTCGCTTTTTTACTGGGTGCATCCTGTGGGACCCAGGGATGCTCCCATTGGTGCTCTGTCCAGGGTCACTGAGCCTGTCTGGGATTTTCAGACCCAACTGATTCATACTTGCATGGCGATCCCATGCCTCTGTTACCATTGTGATAGTCACCTAATGCCCCGAAGTTGCAGCTATCTCAGCCAGGTCTCTGCTCAGCTTAGTTAAAAATAGAGTTTACAACAGAAACCTAAATCCAGGCTCCTCTAAATCAGGGTGGCGGGCAGCAGGTGCTGCCCAAACGTGGCGCCACACTGACGTGCTGAGGTTAGCTAAGCCCAGCCCTCTTCCCCACGATAGTGGGTGGGAGCCTGTCCTAGCAGGCCCTGGGGCATGCTGGCTCTGGCGCAAGGTGGGCTCTGCACATGAGCTCCCTCCAAAGCAGATTCCTTCAATGCTGCCCTAGCACCTGCTCAGGTGCCAGGAATCACCTGGAGCCAAATCAGTCAGGTCTCAAGGTGACAAAACAGCTAGAAAAAATGAAGCCCAGGGCAAAGCTAATTTAGGACAGATTTCCTGAAGGAAAATGATAACCTGATCTTTTAAAAGCAACTCCTTAGAAACTGGCATTCTGAGATATGTCCGCAGAAGCTACTGGGTGCCAGCTGTGGGCTCTGGGATTCTGCAAATCCTCTCATCCTAGAGGCTCCTGTGGCAAGTCCCTGCTCTCTTCCCCACAGCTGGTGCCAAATACCATCTTGCTTAGTGAACTCAATGTTTCCGCAACAGGATGAGGCTCAAAATAATTCTCACAGTCAGACTTACTGGGACCTAAATAGCTTTGCTGATTAAACCTCTGACTCCTTAGCCAAACCTGCGACATTCCTCCTGGGTGATGCCAATTCCTTCACTGGTTCTCAGCAAGCTCCAGCCTGTGGCTCTGACTCCACAGCACACACCTGACAGGGTCACCTGTCTTTACCTGCTCATCCACTGATCCACTCTTCAGAACTCCTGATCCTCTTTCCAGCTCTCACACCTCACCCACCAAGGCAGAGAGAGAGAAAAAAAAAAAAAAAAGAAAGAAAAAAAAAGAACTATTTGCTCGAGTTATACAATTGGCCTCCTTTGGGGTACCCAAGAACCAAGGTAGTTATGGACAGGTCCAGATCCCACGGGGGTAAAGGGGCACTTGTAAAGACAGGGCTTGGGGCCCTCCTGATTTCAGGGAGCTAGAGTGACATGGTCAGCTGTCATATTGATTTTCCCATCTGGTGTGAGCTGTTCACCTGCCCAGCTGGGAGCACAGAGAAAAAGAATTGACGAGTGTCTGGATTTGCTCTTGATGTGTCATTATTATAATTACTATTATTATTTTACCACTGTCTTTTCAAAACCGTTCCCATAGGTTATTTCATTGTAGCCTCACAATCATCCAATGAGGATCTCAGAAGGGATGATTAGCCTCTTGTCAAACCAAGGCATAGAGCCATAGATGACTCAAATGGCAAGGACAAAAGGTCCTGCTTCTCCCCAGGTTCCCAGCATCCGGAAGGAAAGGCAAGGTATATCAGGTCTGCTGGAAATGATCCCCGAAGGGGAGGCTGGCCAGGGTGGTGGGCTCTTTAGGTCCTGGGTAGGGTCCTACGTTCCCTCTGAGCAGGAACCTGTGCTTTCCCCAATCTGTGTCCTCTTCTGCACCCTCTGTGCTCATGATCCTGGTCCTGAGGTCAGGGAAGTTTCAGTTCTATGCAAAGGGGAAGATTTACTGGGCAGAGAAATCTGGCTTGGGTGAATTCTCCCTGCTGGTGCCTGAGCCTCTTTTGTGGTGACGGGCAGTGGGAAGTTAGTGGGCACTCTGCTGCTGGTTCCCGCAACTCAGGGAAGAAATGGGGTCTGGGGTAGGGGAGAACTTGACTCCTTTAGAGCTGCCATGGCTCCACAAACAAGCTACTGCTGAGCTTCCTGCCCCTCTGCACAGGAGCTCTAAGCTGGACCCAGAAGATCAGTGAAGCAGCCAGCACACAGAGTGGCAGAGTGCACGCTCCTGCCCTGGGCTTTCAGGGGGAGGGGGCGCCTCAGCAGGGTTCCTTCTGTCCCAACTGCCTTCCTCTTCCAGAAGTCCTTGGAGGAAGCCAACCCAGCCTCAGAGCCTGCCCACCACACCAGCTAATGGTGCCCTGTGCAGCAAGGGTCCAGCAGGCAACGCTCTGCGTTGTACCCTGAGCACATCGCATCCCCCATGCCAATCACTCCAGGGACGCACAGAGGCAGGTCGCCCCCGCAAGAGCTAGGGCTGGGGATGATACCAGGCTTCCTTTTGCCTCAAGTGAGCTTTCTTTCTTTCTTTCTTTCTTCTTTCTGTTTCTTAATGTATTTAGGACAGGGTCTACAGGGTCTCACTATGAGTAGATTGGATTCGTAGTACTCTCCTGTTTTTAGCCTCCCAAGCACTGAAGGAACCCTGGGGCACACGCACCACCATGCCCAGTCTCAGCATACCCTGGGGTGGGGCCAGCATGGCACACTGGGGATCGAACTCCAGCCACTGTGCTCTGCCTAAGCAGGCATTGTAGTCTGCTGAGCTACCTGGTCAGCCCTAAGTGGGCTGCCTTCTGAATAAGTATTATATAGGCCTTGCGGCCTCACTACTGACCGCACCAACACATGTGCCCGAGTGAACAGAATTCCCCGCAGTATGGACAAGGAGACGAGAGGTGCTTTGGACCAGAAGCTTGACTTAGGTGTCCAGCACATCCAGGGTCATCAGCAGGCAGGCAGTCCCTTCCTTCAGGTCACGTCCACCACCCCCGCTAGCCCTTAGAAGATCTACAAATGATTGAGGGCAAGCTTAAGCCCAACCTACAGCTCCTCTGTGCAGGGAGCCTCTGGTGGCAGCTGGACAAGTCCTCCATGCACACTGCTTTGTACAGCCACTGTCAATGCAGGCAGCACCTCAAAGTCACCTGGTAGGGAGATGGGTTGTTTAAAAGGCACAGATCCCAGCCCCTGGACCCAGTCCAAGTGACAGTTGTGGTGCAAGGCAGGGCCTGGGAATTGGTATTCTTAAGAGCTCCCCAGGTAATTCTAATTCTAATGTGATTCATAGTGTGTGTAAATTTTATAGCTTTTTTCATGCAATATTATGTCATCAGCATTTCACATGTCATTTAAAAACTCTCTGTAAACATCATTTTAATGGATGTGTAATAATCCATCATAGGAACGTCCCATAATTTCCTTTCAGTTTGCTTTTATAAGTGTCCTCCTGAGTGAGTGACATGCGCAGTAGGCACGGAGATGGAAGGCCTCTCTTCTGCTTGCTGAGCAGCCCTGTTTCCCAGCCCTGCCCTCCTGCCTCCCCCAGATTCACTCTGAGCCCAAGGGTGGCTCTCTGCCATCTCAGGGTCCTGTGCCCTGTCCCAGGGTGAGGAGCTGTTCATTTATGCCAGGAAGATCATCTTGGTTCCACTCCCCCAGAAGTCAGTTGTGGCCAGATGGTGTCCACCTTATTGCACTGCCTCCTGGGACCCTGAAGCCTGTCACTTTGGGATACTCATGCCACCGTAAAGGCATTTTGCATCTTCTTAGCTTTGGACCAGACACAAGGTTGCAAGCCGACCCTTCGTCTTGCTACCCGCATTCTCCCTGTGTCTTCTGCTGAGCGCCTCTAACAACCTGCATTTCTCCAGAAACAGGCACCTGGTCCGTCTAGGCAAACGAGGTGCCTCACTGTGGAGGCCCAGGCTCAGCCCCCCTGGTTCAAACTCTGAGGTGGGTCTGAGCTTGCAAAGGGAGGAGTCACTTTCGAGGCATCTTGGGGCCCCATTTTCTACCAGGATGTCTGGCTTTCAGAGGCTCCACCAGCAAGATAGCTGCTCAAGGCTGGGGCCAAGATGCCTCTTACCATCCTCCCTCCAGATGTTCTAGGCGGGAGCAAACACCTGACAAGCAAAGCGCAGGCTGCTTCCAGTGCAAAGCTACTTGCTCACTGTGAGGGAACTATCAGACAAGGGCCTCTGTCTCCCACTCCAGGCACATCTGGCAAGTAGATGATTAGAAGCACATGCCTGCCGTCCCTAACGTGCTTCCCAGCTTAAATCCAGGCTCAGTCCCAGGAGCCCTATCTTCTCTCCACTCTCTAATCCACAGTCCCATCCCAGTCACCTCCCTATCCTAGCTTTATGGAGCTTTACTGCCAAACAGATGTTGCACCTGACCCAAGACCTCCCAGGCTCATGGCCAGAAAGTTTTTTTAGACAGAGGCTGCAGCATGAAACAGTCTTCCCAAGTCCAGGATTGCTCTGCACACTCCACTCCTCAGCCGCTTGCTGCCAGCCAGGCCCAGGTGTGCTCACTCCTACCTCCCTCCCGACCTTTTCTCTCTCACCAATAAACACCATCACAGCTCCACAGCCTCCCTGAGGGCTGCCTGGGGTTGAAGCTTGTTATTCCCACCCAGCAGGCACTACAACAACCCTGCCACTTGTACTTCCCTTTGGGTTGAGATTCTCTGGCAAGTTGAAGATGAAGGAATGTGCCAAAAAGGACCCTCTAGGAGCTTAACGACGCTTATTTCCAGTATACCAGGGCTTAATCTGAAAGCCTCTATCAGGAAAAAGAATCTCCAGGGAAGAAAGGAGGTTAGAGGCTGCAGCTAGGTGTTAACTGTTAGCACTGGGCCATTAAAAGTCACTGAGAAAGTAAATTCTGGAACCAGAGTGATCTAACCACCTCCTGTGGTGTGGCAGTGCTATGAGGCCCTTCAGGGTCTACTTCCTACAACTTCATATCCTAAGGCACTGGCCTGTTGGCTGCTAACTGGAGAAAGATTTAGGGGCTTCTGTCATGGCCTGTGTTTTCCCTGAGGTTTTCTGTCTGTTCCAACCCTGGCTTATTGTTTTGTATCCTGCACCCATATTACAGATCACCCTACATCATACTCAAATATCTAAAGGAATGGAAATACAGCAAAATGATTTTTCAGGAAAAATAACCTAAGTGATGCTTCATTCTCCACACAGCTCTCCTCCATGGCCTTAAAGCATTCTCTCAGAATAGGGAAGACTTGTGCTACCTGCCCTCACAGACAGCAGGGGCCTCATGTCACCCACTTGCACCCAGCCCCTTCCAGCTCCTAGCCTGTATGTTAGTTTGTCTTTCAGATGCAGAATTGCTATTAAAAAAAAAAAAAAAAAAAAAAAAAAACAGATTCTGGAGTTTGCTAAAGAAAGTCCCAATCTCAGATCTCTCCATTACGAGAAGTTAGAGGGTCTTTCGTGCCTATTATCATCATCTATAAAACAGAGGTAATAACACTTCCCTTGTAGGGTTACCATAAGTAAAGACATTTACTGTAACACTGGATACACAGCAAGATGCCCAAGATGACTTCTTTCTCCTTCCCCTTCCCATAACCTGTTACGGTGAGACAGTTACTGACTGTAAGGCCAGCAAGCAGGGAATCCAAACCCATTCCACCCTTTCCTGGAGACAAGTAAGCAGGTCACCTAGGAAGGAATGGCCGAGACGGCTTGGCAAGCCTCAGGAGTGACCCCATCGTTCTGCCGCGAGCAGCACACACACACCCCGCTCGGTGGCGAGGACTGGTGGTCGCTGGTTCACTGCTGGTTAAGGCAGCTGCACTTTACAGTAACCCAGCATGGACAATATTATGAATGACACTCGCAAGCTGCCAGCCTGGGGACTCATTACAGTCAAGGTACAACATGGCGGCCTGCCAAGCCCCCAGCTTCCACACTCGCTATGCCAGAACATCCACACACAATTTAATTGCATTATAATTTCAAAAGTGCTTTTCAAACTGGAAAAAGGCATTCACTGATTAACCAGTGAAGAGCAAAATTGTTTATGAAATTGAATACAAAAAGCTACAGAAATGTAATTGGGTCGTTCTAGCACCTAATTTTCAAGCCATTTTCCCCACTTATTTAATCACGAGATACAAAAGGAGCGACTGAATTGACTTCATACTAATTAGATTACTCCCTGCGATACTCTGGGCTTATATTCCAACTGGTTGATAGCAGTGTTTTAAACGGAAACGAAAATGCCGCAGCAGCTTGTCTGCGGGACAGAATGGATTGTTTGGAATAGACCCTTCCATCCGTTAATAAGAACGAGCGCTTGTCCCCAAGCTCCCGAGCTCCCGAGCTCCCTGCTACATGCAGGCGTCCTTGGACGAACGTCACCCTCCGGGGGATCGATGGGAAGAATCTTTGGTCTCTCTCCTCCACTCCCTGGAAGAATGGGTCTGAGCATGCCCCTTCTATTAAACACTGCCGCCTTGCCGGCAGGCAGAGGAAGCCATGCAGTGACTCTCCTAATTGGCTATACGAGGCCCTTGGTGTGCCGTGGAACACTTTTCTTTTTATTGTTTCATAAACTGACTGGTGGCCTTGACCAGACCAGTCATAGCCTCACAAGGAAGCCCAGCCCGGCTGAGTCCTCTTTTCATGGCTGCCTTGAGCTCTGCTAAGAGGAGCCAAATGCTCATTCTTCCTGTAGTGGGGTGAATCAAAGTGCTTTCACGTGGAAAAGCAACGCTGTGCTTTGCTGTGTGCTTGGAAATAACCCCACGGGCTGTGGGAGTGGTGGTGGCCTGGCCAAAGGTAAAAGCAACATGGGGGTGGCCTGAGCACCCTTGGACACCAACATCCAACTCGGGATGCCAGGGGCTGGCTCCTTTCTGCCCACCTGGAGCCCTCCTTTGCATACGTGGCTCAGCTTTCTCAGGGTGTTGTAGCTCATTTTAAATTTTATTAGGAGAAACATAATTGATTATATAATCAAATGTAAAACGTACATTATCAAGATATCTCAGCACTCCACAGACCATTTAATCAAGATATCTGGGGCTGTGCCAAAAGGAATTAGCTTATATTAAGCCTCAAGTACGTATTCCTCTGCTGTGTTTGTTTCCACATTTAAAATGAGTCCTGTACCCCAAGAACAGAGCTTGTCCTTCAAGGGCTGCGCGGTGCCTAAGTTCTGGTTCCTCCGTGGCACTTGGCAACTCCTCCAAGCCAAGAAAGCCCTGAAGGCTGCTCTACCTTGAACTCTATCTACTGATGTTACATTTACATCTTCACAGGCCTCCGATTTCAAATCTAGGCTGTGACGATGTCTTCGGGGACCAGCCCAGTGCCCTAGCAACACGCAGGTAGGGAAAGCAAAAGAAAGAAAGGGCTTTTTGCTTCTCTTTGCTCGTCTAAATTGCCACTCTCCCTGGGAAAGTAAACAGATGTTATTTAGAAGGCAATAGGGGTGTCTCATGACTACAGTCAATTTTCACCAAGCCCAGGGAGCCTGGGAGACAGGGAATAGTAAGAGGGGGACATGTGCCTGACGTGCGAGCCCATCTCTGCTTCTAAAGCGGAGGCAGACACAGCAGCAACTGCTCCACAAAGCTCCTCACACCAACCTATTCACTCTGGAGCTGGCTGTGGAGCCTGGATGCTGCACCAGGTGTGGCGCTCACCTTGGGGGGGGGTCTAACATTAAGCAGTCCCCATGTGGCGAGAACTCTGTCCATAGCAGCAGAGGGACAGGCAACAGGGTTTTGGCAAAAATGCCAACAAAGCTGTGATGAGGTGAGGCAAAACGAGGGTGACAATCTGGAGCAGTGCAGGCAGTGTCCAGGCAGACGGCATCTGCCATCTATCCCATCTTGCATGGGATAAGGATTCTGGGCCCTAAAGGGGCAGGGGAGCACAGGCCAGGAGGAGAGAAGGGCGGCATAAAGCTGGAGCATGCACACACTTGTATAGCGTGAGCAGGAGGATGTGGCTTAAGAACCAGGGAATGGAACAGATGTGGCTCGGTAGACCAGCTGGAGCACAAGCACTGAGAGACCTAAAGCTGTACTTATCCTCCTGAAAACAGAAACCCCATCATGAGCCCACCTTTAGTGCTGTCTAGGTGCAGTGTCAGGGGCTACAGGTCACAGAAAAGCTCAGAGCACTAGCCACGTAGCCTGAGTCAGGGACAAGCTACTGTGTGGTCTTCAGCAAGCAGCCACCCCGCTGGGTCCTCACGTATCAAAGAGGAACTTGGTGAGGATTAAGTATAGCACTGCATGGGAGGCACCTAAGAGCAGCCTAGGCTCCAAGGGTCTCCATAAAGAGTTGTCCATGAAGTCGGTGAAAAAAGACATGCGTGTCGAAAGGTAACGAACAACTCGAGGCCCCATGAATAAAAGGCTGCACCTACATGCTGACAGGCAGGCAAGAAAGCGCAACAGGGTTCGCTGAGCGTATCAGCCCCCACTGTGTGCTGGTACCACAGCTCACTGCACAAAAGAGCAATGCGAGCATCGGACTGCTGCTTCCCAGGACTTCTGATTCTCAAGCTGAGGGCTGCAACAAGAGAGTAAAATGTACCTGTGAGGGGGGTTCAGACAGCCAGGAAGTTCTGACCTCAGGCCTTTCCCCTCCCATCACCCACAAGCTTCCATGCTTACTGAAGGTTTTCAGTGGGCTGCTTGGTCCCACTGAAGTCCCCAAGCCCCAGAGCTTCTCCCAAGTAGTAGAAGGAGCCACATATCCAGAAGTTCCCCAGATAACAGCATCCAAGGGCAAAGGATGTGAGCCAAGGTCATCAGCACCAATCACTGGTGATGGAGCCACGTAATGACTGGTCACGAGGCAACCTTCCGGGCTGTGCTGGGCCACTGCTGGTAAATATGTTTGCTCTCAGGCACTTCTTAATTACTGTTGCACTCAAACCTAACCATCTGTGCCCTAATCCAGCAAGAGCCCCACAAACGTGCAGCATACTCCTTGCACAGGTGGACAGCATGGGCAGCTGGGGACACAGGGACCTTTGTGTCTCCAGACAATGGTACGGCTGTGTAGTGAGGCACACACAAGGGCCTGGTCAGAAAGGATGTCCTAGTCATCAGCTGTGCCTGGGAAATGTGACACGCGTCAGAGGAGGCACCCAGGCCCATTCTGGCTCAGGTGGGCGGCTCAGCAGAGCGTGTAACAGGCCAGACAATGAGATCTTTGCAAACTCCTTAACTACAGCATCCTCAGGGAGAGTGGAAGAACTGGTGACCAGAAGTGGGGGGTGGTGGAAGGAGGGAGCGTGGAAGCATCGGCTATTACCTGACAGTGCTTGAGTTCTATCCATTGGCATGCTATTTAGGACAAGAGGGGGGTGCACAGGGAGGGAAGTGAGCTTAGAGGTTCTGAGCTGAGTCCTGAGCACACATCCCAGCTCTGTGCTAGCTTGCCTGGTCTCTCTGGTCAGTACTCTAGGTTTGCAGCTCTTTGCACCTGTGAGTAGGGTCCTCACCTCAGTGGTAAGAGGTCCAACTGATTGAATGTCACCCAAGGCAGGGCTGGAAAGGAACAGAACCTTCCATGGAACCAGGAGGATAAACAAATCCCTCTTGAAACAAGCCTCAAAGGACCACAGCCTTTGGCATGAAATGTGTGTGTACTGTTCACACAATATGGTCTCTCCAACACCAGTTTATCAGTGGTGTTGAAAGCAACTTCTTCTTTTGCAGTGACAAAATAAGGATTATTGGGTCCTGGTGGGATGGCTCAGTGGTTTAAAGCCCCTGCTTGGGAAAGCTTAGGCGGCTGCAGGGACCGTGGTTCAATCCCCGGCACCACATGCTGTGCCAGCCCTGTCCTCGGGGCGGGCTGAGCCAACCATAAAAATGAGTGAATAAACAAACAAAGGTTCTGAAACAAGAAAAACAACAACAACAACAAAAAAACAAAATAAAAATTCTTAAAAAAAAAAAAAGGACTATTATTCTCCCCATATAATGTTTCTATAGGATGGCTCTCATCCAGCCTCCACACAGAGGCCAGGGCCCAGGGTGGAAGCTGGCTCAGAACTGGTAAGCATTGTCTCTGCCAAGAGAAGAATCTCTGCATGAGGAACTCCCAGGAAGAGAAACTTTTGGGCCTCAGTGGCATGACCTCAGCTTCTACGCCACGGCCCATTTCTGAATTTCTTGGGCTGCTACAGCATTTGTCACAGGGTAGGGGCTTAGTCACTGTTTACTGACTATACACATAGATGGGTGAATGGGCAGGTGAGAGGATGGATGGGGCGGGTGAAGGGTAATAACTGGACATCCTTATACATTGGGCTCTTTATGCTCCCTCATTTAATTAGAGCAATCAGACCCCCAAAAAGGACTCCCACTTTACAGACTAGGAAACCAAGGCTTAGTGTAAGTATGATATATATCAGGTAGAAGGAATGTGAATTTGGATCCAGGCCCCAAAGCTGCAAATTCAAATGATGAATGGTCCAGTCCTCCTGTCTTAAAAAAATGAACACCCCACCATCAGCCATTGCCTTAGGGTGCAGACCTACAGCACCTCTAAAACTCTCATTAAACATGAGGCAGACCCTCCTCTCTAGACAAAAGGTGCTGCTCTCACCACTGACCCAGAGGGCCAGACTAGATTTTCTACTCTGTTTCCAACCTTGGGCCTCAGCCCACATCTGCTTGTGAGCACAGCCTCTTGTCCTGAGAAAGGGACCCAAGAAGATAAAGCCACATCTGGGCAGAGTTCATGACCCTGCCATGCACAGCTTGGAGGAAAGGTCACAGGGTGGAGATGGCAGGATCTCCGGGCTGCAGGGGCAAGCAGAGCTCACCTGGGATTTCTCAGCATTAAGTGCATAGAAACAGTAAAGCAGGGAGGCTGGTGTACAGAAGTGGGGGCTTCCACAATGCCAAGTGCCCACCTGAGGCTGCCCAGACAGCATTCCAGGGGCTTGGTTCCAGGCAAGGGAACCAAATGCTCTGTCCTGCATTACCTGAGCAGCACCCCGGGCCTCCACACTGCTACTTCCCCATGGAAGGACTCTGCTTTCAGTTCTTGGCTTGCTTTCTCATGGGTCCTGAAAGGCCAGCACGACCAACCAGAACAGGGAGTGTAAGGGCGAGGTTTCCATGGCTGATTCCCTAGATGGTCACATCAGCCTGGGCAGGGGGCTGTCCAGGGGAGAGCGGAACACTGTCTCCTCATCTGCTGTTTCATCAACAAGGCGGACCCCATGAAGCCGCCTCCCACCAGCAGGGCTCCCGCTCGGATAGGGAAGGCGGTGGGCTTCCTTCCCCACTAGACAGGATGGGCTTGCATCCCTCCTAGGGATGCTCACAGATCAGAGCCCCACAATGCACTGCTTAGCAGAGAGCAGCAAAGATCAACCTGTGAGGCGGGCCCCTGTGCTAGCCACCACGGTTACTGGGTCCTCGCCCAGGCCTGTTAGGAAGGGCAAAAATGGGCAGCCAGTGACTCCTCTCTGCAACCCTGCAGGCAGGTGTCACTATCACTACATTCTCCAAGTGCAGAGTCTGAGGCCCAAAGGGGTCACGCAGCTGGCTGAAGGTGGCTCAGCTGGTTCTCGGTTAAAGCTAGCCCTTCCCAAGCCAGGCGTCTGAGTCCTCACTCCCTAACCACTCTTCTCCCAGAAGAGGGGGGCTGGAGGTACAGGAGGTGCAGGAGGAAGTGGTGTGGAAAGAAGACTGTGGACCCTGTGACCTGACCAGACTACAGGGAGAAGACCCTGTGAAAGTCTGGGCAGTCCTCCCTGCCCATCCCTCTGTCCCTTCTCGAGTTCAGTGGGAGCCACACACCTGCAGTGCTCATGCCTGGAGTTTTGTGGAAGGGCTTAGAGCACAAAGCCTTCCTCTTATACCACCCCCAAAAATATTTCAAAGGACAGTTCCACCCCGCGAAGCCAGCTGGAGGCTAAGTTATGGAGATGTCATTATGTAGCAACACCTGCATGTAGTGTGCAGTGTGATAGGTTTTCCTGTTTGTTACTGTACTGAGAAATGCCAAATAACGATTTGAAACTGTCTTCTTTTTGTCCCATCGCTAGCTGCCCACAATCACATGTGTTTCTACTTTAGAACCTGTTACGTGGCGTGCTTAGAGTACAAATCCAGATGGCCAGGGGCCTTCAAGAGAACCCACAACACTGTGGAAGAGCTGAGGTTACCGCATTGCGAACCAGTTCGGAGGAGTAACACTGACAAGGTAACCCCCACACTGTGGGGGTGCTGAGCCTGGGCCACGGCGCCCCTGTCCCCAGATGTCCAGCTGTATGGCCTCTTGGTGGACATGGCTGGCTCTGAGGAGAGGCCAGGAGATGTTCTCCCTGTCCAGACTGCCCACAGGCTGCAGCTGGAGCAGGAGCAGAAGTGTCAGAGGCACAAAGACAGGGGGCTGGGCTGCACTGAACTGCAGGCTCTTGTCAGGCCCGTCAGCTTCCCTGGCCTACCTGGTCAGGGGCTCTCAAGGGCATACATGGTCAGCACTTGGACCAGCTGGGATGTGGAAGCCAGAAATGCTCTGCTACCGAAACGCCACCCAGAACACCAGGGAAAGGACTTGTCATCAAGAAGAATGGGGTGGGGCAAAGGCAGGGCGTTAAGTACATGGGGTCCCCTCATCTTCTGACTGCTGCCCTTGTTTTGTAGCTGTATCATTGCCTGTAGCAGCTTTCTTAGCTTAGCCCAAGCACATACATGGGCGAGTCTAAGCCCAAACTCTCCCTGTCAGGTAGGCAGAGCAGCTGCCGTGTCATTTTGCTGTGTTGGTGTTGGGTAGCAACGTCCCTTTTATAGTTCTGAATGAGACAGGGCATCAGTTAAAACCATGCCTAAAAACTTCTGAGTTCTTACTACAGTCAAGGCAAATGGGAAGGTGCTGGAAGGTCCTGTCCCTCAGGACCTCTGCCAACAGAAGCTGGGGGACTTGTCTTTGCGCTCAGCTGCTCGAGCACTTTAGAACCAGCCAGGTGTTCTGAGGAAAGGTCCGGAGGTGGGCTAGGGAGCCACAGCAGTGGCTGGCTGTCTGTGCTTAGGTGTCTTGGAAAGATGTGTCTCCAAAAACAGCTACAGCGAGCAGCGCACACTGAAGGGCCCCATCCCCACCTGTACACCACAGGCTGGGTCTCCCCTGGGCACTGGGGTCACCAGTAACTGGAAGCCTTGTGTGGGTGGGAAGTCCACTCCTGCCCAGGCCAGTCATCACAAAGAGAAACCAGTCACCTTAGCTATTTGTCCAAAGGACATTATTTATAGCGCCTGATCTTCAACTGCCTTTTTAAGACTTCTCAGGGCCATTTTCAGAGCAGTGTGCTCCTTGGAAGGGTGAGTGGTGACTAGAAATGGCGGTGCTGAATAAATGTAATTAGAGAGGCACCCAGCAGTGACCAGGCCCTAGAGGGCTCTTCTCATGATCTAAGCAGGTCCCTTTCCCTAGAGTCTTTATTGAAATATTTTGTTGGCTCCCCACCCCAGCAGCAAACAAACTCCACTCACTGCACTCTCTCGGGAAATGGGAGGTGCATGTGATGACCGACGCTGTTCCTACCCCTGTTTCCTTCTCTGCAAAATGCACAAGGATCAGGAAGCAGGTGAAGGGAGGGTCCCATGAGCCGCAACCAGGAGGTGCCACAGCCTCCTGAGGCGTTTTCGGGAATGCTGACAATTTGCTGACTTCGCTGCCTACAGACCTGAACTGTTAGAAGAAATCTTCAGCGCCCAGGAAAACAGCACTGTGGTTCCATCCCATTAACCCTGACCAAAATTAAGGCTGGTTGCCGCTTCCTGCTCCACAGCAGTTTGGAATCAGAGACTGCTATCCCAAGAGGCACCTGTGAGATTTCTGTTGCCCAAACCGAAAAAGAAAGCCTTGCTTTACAGTGGGCAAGGGCAGGATTACCTAAGCATGAGGCTTGGGAGGAGGGGGGGGGGGTACCAGGGAAGCTGACTTTGGCCACAGGCCTTCTGGACATCATCCTTTGTAAATTCAATTTCCCAGAATCTATAGGGAGCAGAAAGCAACTTAGAGGTAACCTGGGCGGTCCGCTGTTACTCTGTTGACTCCAAATGTTCTATAATAACCAAGAGAGTGAGGCATGGGGCGTGGGCTCCCCAGAACAGATCGTGAAGACTCCACCATGCTGCACTGGGGAAAGTGCCTGACTGTGCTTTTTTGCTGGACTGTCCCAAAGTCTCTAGAGAGGAGGGGTAGCTTAGTCTGCAGTGAGTAGGGAGGAACACCCCTACTCTCCTCCTTCTCTGCAAGGGCCCCTACAGACAGCACAAGCTCCCCTCTGCTTCCCCACTTTAAGTCAGCTTGCCCCCCAGGAGCCTGTCCCTGCCTTGTGCAAATGGAGGAAATGTCCTAGGCATTAGAGGACAGTGGCATGTCCTCACCTATCACATTTCTCAGGAAGGTGACCTTCAGGTGTGTGGATGGCTACTCCTCTTGCCTGACTGTCAATTCCTTTGTTCTCAACACAGACATGGGAGGCTAGCTGTGGGTACCCCCAACATCCTACCCACTGAATGCTCTTAGACAAGACCCTCTACCACTTCAAGTCCCATGCTCTCTGTCTGTGGAACAGGGAAACTACAAATGTCACACCCACTCATAGGAGTCACTGTGACAAGGAACATTCCCAAACACCAAACAAGGGCCAGTATACTATGCATACATTAATTGGGAAGTATAGATTAGAAGTTAATTTAATTTTTCCTGGGTAGATCTCAACCTACCCACACCAGACAGATGAAAGCACTTTGTGGATAGTAAGACATGATGAACAGAAACAAAAACCCAGCTCTGAAGATAAGGGGGTGAACCTACTAGTGCCACCCACTTCTGCATAGCTGTCCTCCCACCAGAGAGAGCAGCTGAAGCCCACCTACTGGCAAGCAGCCCGTGAGTCTGCTTGGCAAACCAATCACATGACTTGCCCCCCAGGAAACCCCCAGGAAACCCCATGGGCTCTAACTGAATACAGTGACCAGAATCTGTGATGTCACATGGTACCCTAAACTCCCTCCCACCCACAAGACTGATGTGGGCAAAGATGTGTTCTGCTTCATAGCCTCGCATTTCTCTTCTGTCCACCTCAAGGAAGATAGATTCTTGCATTTCTAACTGATGTCCAAGGAAAATAATTAGATGTCACTATTCCCAACCTTACATTACAACTTCCCTGCAGATCCTGGAGGAAGAGGAAATGAGTTACGGTGAGCAAACCAAGCTAAATACAATTGGTAATTGAAAAAGTGGCCAAGGAAATCAGGAGGGGAAAAGCAAGCAAGCTAGACCTAAATGGATTATCAATCATTTCCTTTTAGGGCAAGCTCTACTGCAACTTAATCAATTGCTATTGCTTCCCAAATTCAATAAGACAACTGATACTGGGAGGAAGCAGAAGGGGAAAAAATCCACCCAATCACACTCTTGATGGATACTGGACAATGTCTCCCCTTCAATTCCAATCCAGTTCCAAGCTTATCAGCATAAAAGAAATTTACAAGCAACCAAACTCCAAGCTTGTGTTACGCTACCAGCAAGAGGGCAAAGTTTCCAGGCATCACTGAGACATGAGTTCAGTAGTCACGACATAAAGTGGTAGGTCTCAGGCTGGAGGGCCCCCTGTCCTGGCTGCAGAAAGGTGGCGGGGGGGAGGGGCATTTTCCAGATGGAGCTCAGAAAGGTAGCTCTGTTACCTTAGAACTTCTAAGGACTGAAGATCTGTTGCTATAGCAAACAGGTGAGAATCAACACTATTACTCTTCTAGTTAATAGACAGCCACCATATACTTCTCATGACCCACGTAGTGGGGATGACAACGGAACAGAACAAAGACTCATCAGCAAGGTCCTTATACAATGGCAGGAGTCAGTGTGAACAATGACAATGGTATGCTCAAGGGTTCCAGAGAGGCTTGCACCTAAAGATCCTCGGGAGTTGGCCAAAAGACAGGGGGATGGGGATCCGAAGAGCTCAGTGATCACGGAGCTACTGGGGCATGGGACATGCTGAGCAGGGAGCCCAGGCTGTCAAGAGATGAGGATGTAGGAAAAGTATGGCTAACCAGCACCTTGGAAGCCACACTAGGGCATCTGGACAGGATATACCTGAGTCCCAGTTCTCAAAGATCCCTCTCAATGGATCAGAGGCAGGTCTGGAGTCCCCTGAGAGCTGCAGGAGTTGCCATGGTGATGAGATGGGTGCTACTGTAGTGCATGGTTCTGGATGCAGAAGAGCAACCCACAGCTGGATGGTACAGACGGGCTGAATGTGAGGAGACCTCCAGGGCAACCTGAGCAGCTACCTGGCTGCTTTCTAGCACCTGTCAGGGACTTCAGGCTAGCAACCCCACCTTCCCACAACATCTGACTTTTCATTCACCATCTACAGGACTTTAAGACAGGCACGGGCAGCAGAAGCTTCCCCAAGGAGGTCAGCACAATGCCCACGCACTGTGGAGGGGCAAGCAATGCAGAGAGTTCTGGGTGCACATGGAAATCTTGCCATGTTTGGGCAGAAGAGTCCTGAATGCCCTGCTCCACGATGACAACTACAGGGGCAGGAGATGGGGACAGCTGTGAGCAGATCTGTACAGACTGATTTGGCCCATGGACCAGAGTCTGGGTAGGCCCCACGGCCACACCTGGGCTCAAATCTTAGCTCTGCTACTCAGCTCTGCTACAGGCTGCCTGTGTCAGGGGAAGCTCCTGAACAGAGCTCTGTTTCTTCACAGGTAAAGCTGGCACGGGGTCAGGATGGGGGCGAGGTGGGCAGCCCAGTACTTGCACATGGGCAGTGCTTCCTAATCATGCAGTTATCACCTAGTACCCTAGTTAATAACAACAGCACCCCAGATAGAAAGCAAATGTAGAACATGTCCTTGTCCCTTTTCCAACACCACGGAGGGAGGAAACAGGAGCTCTGTGATACTTCCCAAGCAAACGCATGCACAGTGACTACTCGATGAGAAAGGATGAGGGGCAGGTGTCTCAGGACACCTTCGGGCCCAGCGTCACTGGGGTAAGTGGCGGCAGATGCTGGCGGCTCTTTCTGATCATGCCATTCCCTGTCCTTGATGGTGGTTGACTTTATAAGCAGCAACTCTCTAGTAACGTTCCGTAAAACTAGAAATTTACTTGGAGAGCACCAAGTCTAATTACCTCGCCAAGACTCTCTGCATTTTTAAGAATTGCGCCCCCCCAAACTCTTGATCATAAGGACTCTCGTTAGCAATACTCCACGTAGGTCTTGTTTCTCCTGTTGCCGTGGCAACAAAGCAGTGTTTACCAGCCCTTCCAAGCTGGTACATCTTTATTAGCACCCGATCCCATGAGGAGCAGGAAGCAGTGCAGAGGTTTAAAGAGCATTAATCCCCTTAAGCTTTGCAAACCTCTCTAGTTAGGGAGCCCAGAATGGGAGGGGGGAGAACTGAGAATTGAGGTCTCTGCCATTTTCAGAGCCCTCCAAGAATCGTTAAGCCTACACGAAGTACCAGGAAGAAAAAAGAAAAAAGAAAAAAAGAAAAACATCACACTTATCTCTCTGGAGCTTCATTTTAAATTTCTTCTCTTGAAAGAGACAAACTTGTGGGCTGCCTGTGCTTCACAAGAAAAGTTTGCAATCCATCCATCACAGAAGGGCTGATGCCTTTCTCCTCGCTGCCTCTCTGACCACGCTGCTCCCTCGCGATAAACATAGGACTTTCAAAATCTGTTATCTCTTGGCCAGGCGAAGGGACAATCACAAAGGCCCACAGGCGGGCCTGCCCCTGCACCCTCCTTCCTGCCCTCTGTGAGGAAAACCAACAGATGATTCAGAGGAGAGATAGATTTCCAGTGAGCTGGCCTCACAAAGCAGCTCAAGAAAGTGCCCATCTTCTTAGCCTCTGCCTACCTTACGAGTCTTTCAGGCAGGAATGGGAAGGGGACCGGGTAAGAAAGGGTTTCTTTGCATCATTTAAAAGCAGGTTCAATGCCCCATTATCCCTCCTACCAAATAAACATCGCTTTCATCTTTCACCACAGCCTAGAAAAAAAAAACATCAAAACTCAACTAGAGGTCCAGGAAGACCTGTGGCTGGAATCTGAAAAATCACACAAGTGAAAGATGATACATTAAGGTTCATCCAAACAGCTTTCAGATGGGCAGTTCAGAGCTCGCTGAGCCTTTGCGTCCTCCATGGCCCCCCCATCAGGACTCCTGACTGAGTCTAGTTCATCAGGATTGCTCTGCAAAGGAGCTTGAGCCATTAAGAACTTGGCCTTGTGTATGTATGTGGTGGCTGTGTGTGTGTGTGTGTGTGTGTGTGTGTGTGTGTGTACTGTGCTGACCAGTGGAACAGATGACAAAAGATCTCGTTCCAACCAGATGATTTCTGATCCTTCTTCTCAATATACCAGGAATCTCCCATTGTTCTCATTGGAGTTCAAAATTCTTATTAACAAAAGCTTCTTAAGTCAAGGAGATCCCTTTTCTGCTTTTGGTTGGAGAAATAGTTCTCCCTAAACCCAGTATCAGACTATCAAGTGATAAGAAGCCCTGGCCCCAAACTTGGGACAGTTTGGTTTTTCCATGATATAAATTCTAGGTGGTGAGGGGTCAGGTGATTGAGTTATTTATATACACACTTACCTGTTTTCTGTAAATACTTCGTGAACAATCACATGAAGTCACCCAGTTAGGGCTCAGGGCCTCAGATTTGTTTCTCTATAAACCTGGGGAAACGTGCTAGACCATCTCTAACCTACTGACCTGCTGCTGGGCAACAGAGCTGGTAACAGACTCTCAGGGCTCAGACAGCCCTTTCAGCCAAGACCCTCATGAGGAGGCAGAACCTGAAATTGTCCATACCTATTGCCCAGCCGTCTCATTGCAGTGCCCTGAGACAGAGGAGCCAGGGTTTGGGTACTGCGGGGCCACATGAGGTTAAGCGTCCCTCTGGTCGAGGGTGTTGGCTGGGCTCCTTGCTCAGAGGCAGAAGCAAGCAGAAAGCCAAGCTCAGCTCCCAAGACCTCTTAGAAAGGGAGTCAAGAATTCCAGACCAGTGAACATGACCCTGAATGTAATTAAACTCTGCCACTCTTGGTGAGTTGGGTGGTTTGCTCCGTGGTAAAGCATAAAAACCTCACGGACCAGATGGTCTGAGGGTCCAAGGAGGAGGCAGGGAGAAGGTGGTCCCTGGGCTGGGCTGGGTCTGGGCAGAGACCTACTGAATGAAGGTCATGAACACCTGGATACTCAAGAGCCAGGGCATGGTCTTCTAAATCCAGGGTGCTGTACATTATGGCACAGAAATGCTCTAATGTCTCTGGGCAGGAGAAGCTACCCCTTCCAGAAGCACAAAGGTCAGACCTAGGGCTGTGGCCCTGGAATGCAAGAAAAGCCTGGGGTGGGGCACAGCTCTTGCCTGACCTGTTCTTTCTAGGGGAGCAGTCAACACAGAAACTCACTTTGAGGAATCTGTACTCCTAGCTGGGCACCCCTGTTTCCAACCTTTTGCAACTGTGGGCTCTTTAAGTCATTCCTTGTCCTCTTTTGGAACCCAGGGAGAGGACTGGAAGCAAGTGGGTGACTGAAGGTCTTGTTATTTACTTATTTTTTCTGGAGCCAAGGATCGAACTCAGGACTTGCACTTGCCAGGCAGGAACTTGTACCCCTGAGCTATCTCCCTGGCCCCCTTTTCTTTTCTTTTTGAGGTCCTGTCGTTAATCTCACCACCTGCACCTGCAGGCTCCAAGCTCAGCACTGGGGAGGGAGGTGGTGTGGGACTGCCGGATGCCCTGAGGACCAACAGACAACGTAACAACCCCTATGCACCTCACACCTGGTTTCTAAGCTTGCCTGAAAACCGCTTCCAGTCCAATCCCCACCATGTCCCAGGCTGCAGCCTTCTCCCCTTATTCCCTTCTCTCCTGGCAGCTAGGCAGTCTGGGAGGAGGCTTGGCTCTGATCAGCATACCAGAGGTGGCTCTGCATGCTGCCAGGCCAGAGAGGCAAAGCCTCAGGTCCCCAAGCTCAGCCTCCTGGGAAGGAGGCCTGCCTTAGTCTGAGACAGAACAGGCTCCCTCTGCCCCCGCCCTTTTGTCTCCAGGCACCACAATTGGGGGTCTTCCGCCCCTTCCCAATTCATGGCCTTGCCCAGGAAACTCCAGAGAAGCAGGCTATTATGTGAGTTCCAAGCCACTCCGACCAAACCAACACAAATCTTTTCAAAAAATCACCAGGAGCAGTGTTGTCTTACTATTCATCACATTCATGTGAATAAAAACCATTCTTTCTCTTCAATCAGTACCACAAACACATTTTCATTACATCTTCCAAGGTCAGCCCCGCTCCTCCTCAATTCCAACTTTTTCATTTTAATAGGAAAAAAAAAAAAAAATGACTCTTGAAAAAGTTCTGCAAGGTGAGGCCAGGGCAGAAGATGCCAGTCAGTGTCCTGACTGAGGACACCGCAAGCCTGAGACAGGGGGACACATGGGTGCCTGGGTGTGTGCTGATCTTGCACACTGTCTAACCCTCTTCTGAGCTTTCCTAGGAGGAAGGAAACTGTCTAGAGTCTCCTCTACTCCCCAGGGGCTGAAAATTTCCAACATTTTCCAGCCGGCATTCAAACCCTTCACCCAAAGAGAGACAGAGAAGAGAAGAGGAAGAAAAGTGTTCATTTGGATTTCTCTATAACCTCTGATTTTTGTCTCCAAAATTACTTTTGGGGGTTAAAAAAAAAAAAAAGGTTAAAAAAAGGCACACACACACACACACACACACACACACACACACACACACACTGAGGAAGAGGCATCGAGTTCTTTCCCTATGACTCCCAAACCTTGCTATTTTATTTTTTCTATTTTTATTTTTATTTATTAATTTTTTTCTTGTTTCAGACCCTTTGTTTGTTTATTCACTCATTTTTATGGCTGGCTCGGCCTGCCACGAGAGCAGGACTGGCGCAGCATGTGGTGCCGGGGATCGAACCGCGGTCCCTGAAGCTGCCCAAGCTTTCCCAAGCAGGCGCTTTGGACCACTGAGCCATCCCGCCAGGCCCCAACCTTGCTATTTTAAACAATGAAAAGGACAGCATGCATGGAGCAGCTGGCAGCCAACTGAGGCCGGCATTATTTACCTCAGATTTCCTCCACTAACTCAACTTTTCCTTCTTAACCATTTTGCAACAAAGAAGAAAAAGGCCTGGAGGGATGTGTGTCAAGGACACTGGGCTTCTGAAGGTGGCTGGGATGCTGTCCTCCCTGGCTGCCACAGTGAGGCCTTGCCAACCACTGCTTCCTGCTGCCAGCCACACACCCAATCCTGCGCTGATACAGCCTCGAAGCCCCTCCCGCTGGCCTGCCCTCTGGAGAGGCATCTGCCTGCAGCGTTTAACTCCAGGTCTCAGGAGATTTCTCCTAATTGGTTCAGAAAAGCAGCATCATGAACAAGTGAGATGGCGGGAGTGTCGGAGGTCACTTCCCCTCCTCAGGGGCAAAGGCCAGAAAAGATCTTGCACCAGGCACTGGACCCACAGCCTCCAAATGCTCTGATACCGGTCCAAGGGCCTCAGCTGCACTCTCTATAACCAGGGGTGGTCCCTGCTAAGGGTTCATCCCAAAGCTTCTCCTGTGAACTCCTACTGAGCACAGCCTTGGCCATCTGCTAACCAATCGGCACACGCAGATGCCTTGCCCTGGAGCACAAAAGCAAGAGCTCCCCAGCATGTCAAGGACCTCCTATCCAACAGTATTCCTGGGCTAAAATCCAGTCTCTGCCTCCCACTGCTGTGTGACCTCGGGCAAGAGGCATGGCTATAGCACTAACCTTACATTCAAGAATGCGCAAAAAGCCCACGAATGCCTAAGCAAGTCTTATCACTGTCCATACAGCCAATTAGAACAGAACACTCTACCAGTTCTTAATTTTGAAATAGATGGGAGTACAGGATAGAGATAAAGGTAGAAAAAGATGGAGAGGAGGCAAGCTGCTGTCACAATGGGCCAGTGGTGACGAGGAACCACCAGACATGAAGGCAAAACAGGGCTCCTCGGGAGTCATGGCCAGGGCTCTAATCACCGGGTGGTAGCCCAGGGCAGGCACTGTACAGTGAAACTAGCTGTTGCAAAAGTGGGGTGAACCTGCTTTCTCAGCCCATAAACACCTGCGGGGTGCAGAGCAGGCCCGGATAATGGGCCTGTCTTAGATGGAGCCATTCACAATTAGGCACTGAAGACATGCTTTTTAACAACTCTGTCTCTGGGAGAGTGAAAAGTTTGGGGTTAGTGCGTGGGCAGCCACTTCCAGGCCTGGAGAAAATAATTGCTGTGAAGTCCAGTGACAGTTTCAGTGGGAGGTGCGTGTGTGTGTGTGTGTGTGTGTGTGTGCGCGTGTGTCTAAACGAATGAAGTAACAAGTTTAAGTGAACACAGAAATTGCTGAGGGCCCATGTGCTGCTCATTAAATGCACTTCTCCTCTTGGGTGACTCTGGACAGTCCTGGAGGAGACAGAATGACCATCAGACCAGGAAACGCAGGGCCTCTGCTCCCTGCTGAGGTGGAGTCTGTGAGCACGCCCTCCCTCCCCGCCCCCACCTGCTCCTAGCCACCCCCCCCACCAACTTCCTCAGCCCCAGTGTTTACAGCTCACTACACCACAAATCTTTATTTCCCGTCACCCACTGGCCCAAGCTGTCCCCACTCCCTGTTTCTCCCAGACAAGTTAATAAGACGGAAGGCTCCCCAGAGGCCCGGAGCCGGCGAACATTATCACTTGGAAGCTAGGCAGAAATCCTGACACATCGGAAATGACTTCAAGCCTATTAATTACCCTTTCTTCTTTGGCAGATCTTTTGAAAGAAAGCTTGACAAATTGAAAGGAAGGTTAGTGCTGCCTCTCCGCCCCAATTAAGCCCCTGTTCTCACCCCAATATCATAAATCTAATTTTGCTATTTTTTTTAAATCAACTGATTTGTTAGAGCTGCACCTGCCCCAACTATGATCTGTATGGTCAGGGACCCAAAGGCTGAGCCCCTCTTGAGGATAAGCCTTTGAAATCTGAGAGAGCCAGGAGATGGGAAGAAGTAGGGAGTGGCCCCAGGCTTCTGGCCAGGGTCTGTCTTTCAAGGAGCTTCACAGAGGGCTGAGACCCCTCAGCACATGCTCCGGGGAGGATGCTACCGAGTATAGTGAGAGGACTGCATCTTTGGGCCCTCTCTTCCCCTTGGGGGGTGGGTGCAGTGATGCTTTGATTCTTACAGGCAACATCTTGCGTGAAACCTTTTGGGTGAGTCACAACCAAAAAGCCCTGGGGATCTTGTTGAAAAAACTGCACCCTATGTCCATGTTCCACTGTCTTTTATCCTAACAACACTGTACTCCTCCTATTCCTTCTGCAGAGGTGTCCTCCTTAGGGAGACTCACGCAAAAATGGCAGGGGTGTGCACTTGTATATTCTTCTTACTGTATTTCACTAAATAGGTGTCACCAAATGGAGTCCAACAGAACTTGCAAACAGAACTGTTTTCTTCTTAAAATCTCTCCCTTCCACCAAAGTAGTCTTTGGCCCAAGAACCTTGACTTAGATGTTGCTTCCCCTGCACCCCACCACCTACCTCCAGTCTATGGGAATGTCTTGTGTCACTATGCTCCAAGTGCATGTCCAGAGGCCTGCTGCCTCTCCCACCTCCACATGCCACCCTGACTTTCCCTCTCTGCAGTGATGTCTGTGGTCATCTGCTTCTCAGTGTGCACCCTGCCCTCCTTCCTCAGTCTGGGGGCCTCTCTGGAGCAGAGCCATAGGACTTCAGTGAGGAGCCAACCTTCATGATCTGGCCTCTGGCTCTCTTTCAGCTCATCACCCCCTGCCCCCAGCCCCCTCACCAGGCCCTGGCCTCCCAGCTGTTCTACAACAGACCAATTCCTCCCTGTAAGCTCCTCCCTAGTGGCTCCCCAAAATGCCTCCCTCCCATCCTGCAGGGCTCTACCTCCCAACTTCAATCCCCATTTCCGAGTGAGGCCTCTCCCAAGCACCTACCCAAATGAAGTAGGGTCCAGAATGGCTTGCCACCGTTTCCTGATATTTTTCTTCCTAACACCTTGCAGTACCATAAAGCCTGGGGATTTATAGTCCTTTCTTCCAAAGAATAGCATAGTGTCTAGAACAGGGAAAGCAGACAGCCAGCACAGGGTGTGACTCTAGAGTTAAGGTGACTCTATCATGAGGCTACTGGCTGCACAGCGGTCAGCCTGCAGAAGCTTAAGAAGACCACCTGGCAGGGTCATTGTGTCTAGTTCACTCCTGGAAATACCAGTGACTTCAGGCTGGAGCCAAGCCATTGCCCAAATGTTCCTGACAACTTGGGAGAGGCCTTTATCGCTTTTCCACACAGCCTTCCAAGGGCACTGCAGATCTGAGTCCCTATGCCTGGCTTTGATAAAGGCCAGGCCACCAAGCAGAGCCTTGTATTTTTCTAGTGCGTTTCCATCAGATCCCGTTTTAAACTCAAAACAAAATTCTTACGCCACTACCCAGGAAATCATCATTAAATCATTTGTTCACTTTTATTAGCATTCCAGTAATTAAAGAGAATCATATTTCAGAAATCTTCAGCTGCACTTATCAAAACCCACCCTCCAACCAATCAATTAGTATTACAATAACCGCGTTCCCTTGTCGCCGCTGCTATTAGCATTTTGATTGAATGTCTGTTGAAAAGTGACTGGTAACAGAAGATTGTGTTCAGAAAGTAATGTTTCTTTATTCGTTACCACCGAACCTTGTCTGGTTGTCTCCAGTCTCCACTCAAAAGAGACAAGACAGTTTCCAAAAGCAGTCATTTTGGTGGTGGATTATATTTTCATGAGGTGCGTGATAAATTGGGCATAATCGCTCCAGAATCACCGGTTACACACAGGGGCCTCCCTGGGGGCTGCACCTCAGCTGTCGAGCCCTGACGGGATGATGAGTGTCCCTTCTGATGCCTCACTCTCCCCCACCCCAATAATCTAGGACTATAAATACCAGGTCGTCACAAATGGCACTTCAGGCGACTCAGATGTAATGACGCCCGTGCCAGATCCAACGGTGGTCGCTGTTATTCCCAGAGAAGATGATCATCATTATACATCCCCTTCTCTGCCAGGCATGTGGGAAACCTGTTATTCCAACATTCAGACTTAAGTTCTCCAGTCGTCATAATAATAATAAAAGCAGCAGTCAGTACTGGGACGGGTTAACAAGCTCCATTACGGGAAAGAATGGCTGTCTTCTCCAAGTCACAGGAATTAAAGAAGAGAGTTCATTAAATCACTGCATTAGAATTTGAACGCCTGCTCCTGCAGACAGCTCTATTTACTGGCGTCACCCCCGCCCCCCCAATTACTAATGCCTTTTGTGGATAAATGGAGATTTTTAGACATACAGGATGGCAAACCGGCATAAAACAGTTTCCATCTTGGCCTAGCAAGTCAGCCACCATTGCCGAAGGAACTAAAGGAGATTCTGTTTTGACTTGTCTGGAACTTAATACAGTAGGGTACCTGGGAGGCCATGTCCGGAGATGGAAAGGGCCTGAGCTCCAACCCATAAATAAGGTAGCTGTCTGACCATGAATGTCCGAAAGCTAGGCATCTGTCTGTCCTTTCATGCATCCATTTCCAATCCACAGCAAATGACACTCACAGACGTTACCTCCTATGGCATGACTTTGGCCCAGTGAGTGACCCTCTCACAGTGCCGTATCCTCCTTGTCCACCCCACAGTTGACTGTCCATGGGGAAAGGCATCACAAGGATAGATTAATGCTCCATCAATTCTTTCCCCCTTCAAAAACACTTCCAAACTTCAGGGGAAAAAAAAAAAAGTACTATCCACTTCTTGTAAAATCTTTCTCTAAACTCGGTCTCCTTTTCCTCCTCCCCAGCTCTTGTTTCTCCCCTGGATGCCAGCCAAGATTTTATAATAGTGTCAGGTAGCAATTTCATTTTTAAAATGCTCTTATCAAGGATTTAAGGTGAAAGATAAGAACAGCACAGTAAATCATCATAAAGAAGTGTAGTGGGAGGCATAGTATTTTACAAATCAAAACAGTTAACAAAACGAAAAGGCAAGGACAGGGAAACAAAGTGAGCTTAAACAGAGGCTGAAAGGAGGAAGGTAGAGGCCAAGTTAAATAGAAAGATCATCCTTCAGATTTCCAAGCTCCCTTTGGTAATGGTCTTGGCATATTTGCTAAGAATTGCACGAACAGCCCAATTTCCATTTTAAAACAGGATGTTTGTAGAAGGCATATATATTGTCAGACCATTACACACACTTAACTGGGGGTTTTCATTGAAGTCACCTGACCTTCAAGCATGTGTTGTTAATATCACTGCTTTATTATTTATCAAATCAATTTCTTCATGGAATGACTAATAGCACAGCCACAGCTGCTCGCCTCTCCCCTCCCCAGCTGCTACCACCCTGGAAGCGGCAGGATTTGCTAGGCTACCTGCGGCGTCCTACCCCCCACATTCTGCTCAAGAACCTTGTAAAAGAAAGGAAAAGGTGGGGGGGAGGTGAACAAAGAAGGTGCCATTTATGATCCAACCACTTTGCAAAAGTCACTTACACCACCCTGGAGAAGTTAATGATACTATTAATGACTAGAATGGGGCACTGGTCTTGCTTATACCAGGGGATTTTAATTAGTTTCCCAGCCAGGGAACCACAAACCTACAATAAAATAAGACAGGAACTGGTACCTATTTTCCTAGTTTGATCCTTTACAACGTGTTTGATTCCAGTACTTTTTTACAACCAATGAAGGGTGACATTCAATTGAAAGGTGTCCCATGTCCTTTCATTTGGACACACAATGTCGGGCACACACATCTTATGCAAGCATTTCACACACACACACACACACACACACACACACACACACACACACAGATGGGATGCAACCCAAAAAAAGCAACAAAGCTTGTAATACCTGAAAGTAAACTCATTATCTTGGCACTCATTCTAACTATATGTGCTCACCAATCCCTTTAGGACCTACCTGCAAATTCACAGTAAATAAAAACATGCAATTAGGGAATTTCCTGTTTGCTACAGAATGATTCAATTGTCCATTAAAAATTAGAGTTCTAAAAATAACATAAAGGGAAATTATTAGATAATGTGGATACACATATCTCTGTTGTAAAACAGATTAGCATTATGGGCAAAACACAAAGCCTCTTTTATAAATCTTACTCTTTTTTTTTCTGGAATGGTAAGACAGAATGGGGGAGGGAACACATTAAAACATAATTTTCAGATGTTGTTGTCTTATTGTCACTCAGAAAAATTGCCAGGTGTTTCCAGCCTAGTTTGTACATAAATATACTAGCTGAATCAGGAAATTTCTTTCCAGAGCAAATGAATCAACTTAATTAAAAGAAGACTTCAGATGCCAAGACCAGGGATTCTGGAAATGGGGAAGAAGCTGAGATCTCAATCTGGAGCCAGATCCCTTTCCAGATACCTTGCCGCTGAGAGCAAATCGCAGGAGCATGCTGGACCCTGGACAGACCCTGGCTACAGCATGCCTCCCCAGCCAGCAGAGCTGCACCTAGGTGCCACGGGTCAGAGGCAGGATGGATTTTTTAAAATCAAACCAATACTTTTTATCTTACTTCCAAATTGGTTTTAAGAGGCCACTACAAAGATACCAGGGCCATTTTTTTCTCCCTTAAGCAAGCATCATTGTCATTGGTTTGCTTAATTCCTTAGGCAGCAGGCCACATGTGGAAAAGGAGTGGCCTTGACACCAGGGCCCAGACATGGACTAGTCAGCAGCTCCAATTTGTCAGGTTTTGCAACTGGAAGGGTCCCTGGTGATCCCCCAGGCAGGGATTTCCAGCTCTCAATACATACTGGCACCAACTTGGGTAATGTTAAAGATAATCAATGCCAAGGCTCCAGCAAGTGCAGCTTTAAAAACTCCCCAGGTGATTTTAATGTACCACCAGGGTTAAAAACCACCACCTCAGTCAAACCTCTGACATAACTACCATCATTCATCATGCAGCGTACCTCACACTGGGTGAAGGTGCCAATCAGACCTTCCTTACCAACCACCTGCCCTGCACGAGGAAACCAAAACTGGCCACAAGAGTCGAGTGGCTCTGTGGGGCCCATGTGACATCTCAATTCCAAGTAGTGTGAAAGGGCAAAACGGGCCTCTGGGGAGGTCCCTCGTCTGCTGCACTGTCCAGTAGCCTTGGTGGCCTTCTGCTGAGGAGGCATTTCTGACAGGCCCCCCAGCTTCACTGTGGTTCCGACTCATTGAACATTCAGCAGCTAGTGGGGGAGGAAGCTCTGGGCTGGCAAGAGACACAAAACAGGGGGCCACTGTTGCTCCTGTATCTATTCTGGGCCCAGAATGGATGATGTCACCTCCAACGGAGCAGAGTCATGAATCATCCATGAATCGGCCCAGCCCTCGGAGATAATAAATCAGATGTCAGCATTGCGTACATACTTTGCAGAGCTAGTGCAGAGGCGCCTGCTTTGCCTAGGGTACTGGGACACAGGAACCAACACTGGACACGTTCGGGGGAAGGAAGCACTCTCAGTCGTTTCCTGGTGTCAGGACAGCTGGCGAGTTGAGGAACCAATTTCAAATTTGTAGGGATTGTTTAGAGACACACAGCTTTGAGCCTTTTAAAATCATGGCAGTCATTTTTAGGCACTGCTGGGTTTGCCAACCACACCTGAGGATTAACAGAAGCGCATCCATATGTGTGCTGTAATTACTCATCACTGCGGTGCCCACCGGTGGCCTTACAACCACAGGCCCGGAGGTGCCGCCTCTGTGACCCTCCACTGCATTAGTGTAGTTTAGAGAGCTCCAGGATTGAATTTGGCAAATGTTCCTGCCTGAAAGGTTTTCTGAGACAACATAAAGAAATCAAGAAGTCTATTTGGCAGCTATTGAAGTTCACTGTTGTATTGCTGGGCTTTCTCTTTTCTTTCTTTCTTTCTTTCTTTTCTTTTCTTTTCTTTCTTTCTTTCTTTCTTTCTTTCTTTCTTTCTTTCTTTCTCTCTCTCTTTCTTGCTCTCCTCTCTCTCCCCTTCCTTTCTCTCTTCCTTCCTTCCTTCCTTCCTTCCTTCCTAGGATTTATAGGGTTTCAGTACACAGATCAGACTTGTAGTGATCTTCTTTTTTCAGCTTCCAAAGAGCTGAGATCATAGGCACACACTACCACACCCAGTCTCTGTGATCTCAGCGTAAGGAGGCTGAAAACAGTGTGTGGGGCCTGCGCGGCACAATGGGGATTAAACCCCTGTTGCTGTGACTGCCTAGCAGGTGCTTTAGTCCACTGAGCTATCTGGCCCTAAGGTTTTCTTTAAATGTAGGTGGCAATACAGGGATGTAAGGCTGCCAGTTCACACACACAGGAGCTCGCTCTTAATTTCCTCTTTCTTTTATCCTTTTCCTTTTTTCTTCTTTTACATCATTTAATCTCAGTCTCAGCTCTAGAAGCTTCTAGAAGTGTGAAATCAAGGTGTTGGCAGGGCCATACTATCTGTCTCCTTCCTTTCTCAGCTTCTGGTGTGGCCAGTAGTGCCACCACTCCAGCCTCTGCCTCCAAGGTCACATGGCTTTCTCCTGGACATGCCTCTTCCTATGTCCTGAGTAACATTAGCCATCCTGAGTTAACCTACCCAGGAAGACCTTGTCTTGATTTCACCTCTAAAACCCCTATTTTGACTTTACATCACATTCTACAGCGCTAGAGATCAGGACTTCAACTTACTTTTCTGGTAGACTCGATTCAACTTATCCCTCCACTGTGGGAAAGGACAGCGCCTATCCACAGCCAAGTACAGTGTTCTCTCCTACAAGCAAGCCATGGCCTGCATTCCCCCAGTAGACAGCCACAGTATGCTTATTAGTAGTAAAATAATAGTTCATAGTGAGTTAACAATAAAGCTAATCTTGGCACGTAGTCTCCTGAGCTACATAGTTTCATATATATTACTTAAGCTCAATCTCATAAGTATACGAGTTAGTAATAACCCTATTACACAGATGAGAAAACTGAGGTTCAGAGAAGGCTAATAGCCTTTCCAGGCTCACATTGATAAGTGCAATTTGAACCTAGCAGTGTGACCTGGGCCTGAGCTCTTACTCCTTTGTCACCCAGTTGGGACACTTCCCCAGCTTAGCAGATATCAAACTTATTTATACCCAAAACAATGAAGACACAGAGGAGGCTGTATTTGCCCTCCTGCGTAAGGTGTACATATTTTACTAATCATAACGCGGAGTAAAGAAATGCTTTTGACATTTTCCCTTTAATTTCAAAGCACTTTCAACCCCTGGGTCTTGGGAGAACTCGAGCAAATAGGCTTCTCTTTAGATAAGGGCCAGTCTGGCTATTCTATTAATAGCACATTGTCTGGGAAGAGGAGAAACTACTAAGCAAATCCTCATCTATCTCTCTGACTCTGGGTTTATGGAAAGAAACAGATACAGGCGACTCCAAGGCACAGGATTCTCATCTGCACAGCATCATGTCCTCGTGGCTTGGTCCCAACGAGGCGGAGCCCTTCCCTCACTCAGTAAAGCATGAGCCACATGATGTGCGCAGCCCATGATTACAGCCAACTTTAAGAATGTACAAGTCCAGGTCAAAGTACAAGTGACGGCAGTCATTGTGTGAGGTGTAGAGATGGGCATTCCTTTTGAAGATTCTCTTTCATGTGGATACATAACTATAATGACAGGTCAAACTGGGATTTTTTTTTTTTTTTTTTTTTTTTAATGTATTTGGTACAGGGTATTACTACATAGCTCCTGTGATCCTCCTGTTTTCAGCCTCTCCAGTGCTGGGATTACAGGTGTGCACCAGCATGCCCAGACTTGGTGGATGGCTCTGTGTGCCCAAGGGCAGGGCTGGCATGATATGTGGTACCGGGGATTGAACCTCGGTCCCTGTGCTTGCCTAAGAAGGCGCTTGGTCTGCTGAGCTATCTTGCTGGCCCTTGAAATAAGTTTTATTATTATTATTATTATTATTATTATTATTATTATTTTGGTGGGACCGGGATTTGAACTCACGACCTTGCACTTGCCAGGCAGGCACTTGTGCCATGGCACCATCTCCCCAGCCCCTGAAGTGGTTTTTTTTTTTTTTTTGTCTTTTTGAGACAGGGTCTCGCTATGCATTTGAGGCTGGTCCTGCTCTCACTTTTGTAGCCCAGGCTGGTCTCGAACTCGCACCAATCCTCCTGCCTCAGCCTCCCAAGTGCTGGGATTACAGGCGTGAGCCACCACGCCCAGCAGCCCCTGAAGTTTTAAAAGCTTACATTAAAAAAAAAAAAAAAACCAACAAGTATTTTTTCATTATTTTTTCAGTAATAAAACACACATGCTACAAAAATTCAAAAGGTAAACAAGAATACCACAGAATTTTCCCTCTGTCTCTGTCCCTCTGTCCACTTAGTCCTCTTTCCTAGAAGGACTTTCTCAGGTAGGAACATTTGCATCTATGAGGATATGCTATAGGTGTAAATGGATTTGAGTGTTATGGCTAGAGACTGTGCTAAGCCCTTTATACTCATTAAATGATGTATGCCTCGGGCTACCCCAGAGTCATTTTGGTTTTTGATAGATAAGGGATCTGAGTCACAGAGAGGTTAAGTAACTGGCCCAAGGTCACACAGCTATTAAGTTACAGAGCTTAGTTTCCAATTGCTTGGCTCTTGCGCATGTGCTCCTAGCCACTGTGTCATTCTGCTTGTTTCTACTCATGGGTAGGCTTCCAGAAAATATTCTAAGCACACATAGCCTATGTGTTATATGTAAAAGGGAAGGGACAGCTATAATTTTTGTTAAAGACTAGAGTCCCCAATAGAAACACAGATTTTAGTTAGCATGCCTAAGGACAGCAAACCAAGGGCCATAGGCACCCTCTCCTTCCTGGCGGAGTCTGTGAGCTGAGACCTTGAACTGTCCTGGAGCAAGTACATAATCTACATAAGAGAGCAAAGCAAGGCTCAAAGGTATTGAGGCACTTGCCTGATGCACCCAGGGGAAGCTGGGTCCTGAAACCAGCGACAGCCAACTGTAAGGCTCAGGCCTTCCCAGCATCCTGTGCGAACCCAGAGGTACATATGGGCTGGCGCCCATTCTCTAACTCTCAGGACCCAGCTGCACAATTACCCAGGTGCCCTTAGGAACCTAGTTCCCAACTGGGGAGCAACTGCCCATGGCTTTTGGTGACCCCTGGCCCAGCCCTCTACAGCTCCCAAAGGGGCACTTTTAATCAAGTCCCCAACCCAAAGGCTCCTTTCTCTTCAGGCCTCCACGCTCTGCCTTGGCTGAGCTCTTCAAACATGTTTTGAGAGTCAGAGTCTCGGCCTCTATGGGAACAGGACCCAACAAAAGGCGCTTTGTCCCTCTCTACAAAAAACCATTTCTGGGTCAATGGAGTTGCTGACCCTGGGCCCACTGCCTTTCTGCTTCTGTGGGCCACAGCCAGGGGGAGGCAGGAAGACCTATTAGCTCACCACCCTTCTGGTGCCAGTGCTTTTGTCTCAAAGGAAAGAAGTTTAAGATTTATACTGCAGCTAAAGAAAACGCAGCTCACCCAGGATGCCAAGTAACCCCACCCCCACTGTGCAAGCTCCCCTTGGCCCCAGGAACCCCCAGCCCAGCCCTGTTGCTAGGGAGTTGAGGGCTTTGTATTACTCTGTGTCTACAAAGAAAAGCAGGTGAACAGAAACCAAGTGACTGTGTTGATTAATATCTCAAGAGACAGCGCCGGAATGGGCACTTCCGGAATTGAGTTAACGCTAGGGGGAAAAAAAAAGAAAGAAAGCCCACTTCTCGCTTTCCTGTCAGAAATAAAATTAAGGTCTCCGATCAATGCTGCCAGGGCTGGGGAATCTACAGGAATCTCTAATGGCCTCTTCTACATGTTTTCAAATTTGCATTCCCCTTCAACCCTGCCCTTTTAATTGGTTATTTGCGAGGTCATGTTTGCACCAATTTCTCGGGAAGGCTAATGGTGTTTACTTAACAAGAAAATAAAATGTGCAGACAGCTCTGGGGCTAGTATCTGAGCCATGGCTCAGTGAGGGGGCGGCAGCTCCTTACCCCAGCCTTCCATTATGCTCCTGGCAGCAGGTGATGGGGTCTGGGAGAACAGCCCCACCAGTGAATCATGAGGCCCTTATGCTCACCCCACTCCACAGTGCCAGCACTAGAATGCGCCCAGCAAGAAGACACAGCCTTGTGTTCTGAGCCTCCAGTGGAGCGGGAATGGTTGTTCCTCATTCTAAACGGAGTGCAACCTTAGTCAGAGCTGAGCATGCGTGTAACTCCTTCAGCAGGGTCTCCTCAAGTGCAAATGCAGCAAATAGTGGCCACTTCACTGCCCTCTCCCATGCCCAAGGCCTGCTTTGTCTACACTGGCTGGCAGGAGGCTCAGGTCTATTGAGGTTCAACCCTATTCTGACCGGTTGGGCAATACCTTTATGCTGTCCACTCTGACATGAGGCACTCTGGCAAAGGGACAGACAGGACTCTCCCCTAGCCTCATCCGAAACCTGCACCTGCATCAGCAAGCCCAGCAGTGTGTCTGTGCTCCACCATCATCCTGTGGACTAAACTGGCAGCTCTGTGAGGGCAGGCCCCTTCCTCACTCAGGGGTGAAGGGTGATCTGTGACAGACTGGCTGCTGTCTTGTCAACTGCTTCTTGTCAACCAGATACAGAATCAGGATCCACATTAATAATAATCAATGACCGGCTTACAGGTTCTCAATAAACCCATTAACATATCTCAACTTGGGGAAGGAATTGATGGGTACTTAGGACCATTAGCAAAGAACACTAGGAAAACAACAGTCACAGTTCTAGCAAGTATTGCTCTAGAATCCAAAGGCAAGCACCACGGGCACCAGTATCTTTTGGGTGACACTTTCACTGCATGGGCAGAAGTGCCACCACCAGCTGAAACGTCACATGTCCCTACCATGATTTCTACCTACCCAACAGCTCTCTTGGACTTGGTTGTCAAACATCTTTCTTCCTGCAGCCCACAAAGTTGCATTTACAGCTTGCAGATCTCAGCCTTCTTCCCCAGGTAAATAAAATCAAGAGTGCTAGGACCTCATTTAAAAAAAAAAAACAAACACTATGCACTTTGACATCTCACACTTACAAATGAAGCAATGCTTTAAACTTTTTAAAATTTAATTTATCCCTTTGTGAAACCCTAAATGCCTCCCTCATTTTTGGATAAATAGGCACCAATAAACAAATAATTACAGCATGATTCTTAATCATCTTTATACAGCATACATAAAAGAGTCAATCTGGATTTCAGAGGTCAATTTCCAAAGTGAGTGGCTGGCAGGTATTCAAGACATTACGAGCTGTTTTTTCTCTTTAGAAAAGCATTATCTTCTATCCCAGCTTCAGTTACATCTCACTGGCACCATTTTAATAAATAAACTGATTATGCAGATGGTGGAGGCCTTAAACTGGGGCCAACTGCTTTTGGGTCAGAGCTTCCAGAGAGAAGCCAGGCTCTCAGTGCCACCACCCTGAGGGAAGCCTGTGGAAAGTTCCTCCCGGCAGCTGGCCCTGCCTACCCTGTACCTCTCCACCTCGGGATAAGGCACGGCCAGGCTGAGAATGGTCTCCTCTGTTGAAGGGCCAGCTGTGGCTGGTATGGCGGAGGTGCCCTTCTGAGGCCCTAGTAGTACCTGCAGCTGCTTACTCCTTTCCGAAGCCATTCTTAATAAGTGACTGCTAACTGTTGCGGGAAACCATCCATCACACTAATCTTTATTTTTCTCTCTGTGCGTCCTGTTCCTTTGCCTCTGGCAATGTTCCACAGCAAACAGGCCTGCTGGGTAATGGCAGCTACAGGGACGGCCACGGCCAGAAACTGACCGACCCTCCACAGGCGATGGGCGAAGCTTCAGAGACCCCCTGCTCTTTTCCCACGGGGCTCCAGCTCTCCTCTGGAGGGACCCAGCAGTGCGGGGTTCAGGAAGCCAGGGCTGGGGTCAAGGGGAGGGCCAGCTGAGGTTTGGTTCCCTGGGGTGATCTTCACACTGGGGGCTCCCTTATTTCAGCAGGAGGTGAGTGTAGAATGCACTGTAGCAACCAACAAGCTCATGGTCTGTTTTTGCCAGCAGGATTGAGCTTGTGGGGCAGTACAGAAAGAACCGAGCAACTCCACCCACTCACCTTCCACCCTCAGCCTCCTGCCTGCGAAACAGCAAATCACACAGCCGGTGCCTGTTGCTTCTGTTCTCGGGTCCTTCCCTAACACCCCAGGCTGAGTTCAAGGAGAAAATTACAAACTTTCCCTCAAAGATCAGCTCAACTCTTATGCTATATAGAGAGCAAATGAAAGCAAATGAAATGGCTCTCAGAAAACTAGAAGGCTACCACACCCTCCTCTTCCCGGGGCACAGATCATCTCAGAGCGCTGTTCAATGACAGGACAAGCAAGGCCAAGGATGGTTCCCTGCTCCTACAAGCAGTTCAGACCCTATCTGGCTTGGGCACTGCTAGGTGGCATTCCACAGCATCACATGCCTTAGTTTTCTCATCTGGAGGTGGAAATGCACTGTGGTTTGGCATGGAAGCTTCAGTTTTTCTTTTTCTTTCTTTTTTTTTTTTTGTTGTTGTTGTTTTGTTTTGTTTTTTGCTTTTTTGTGGAACGGGGGACTGAACTCAGACCCTGTATTTATTCTCCTGAGCTATCTCCCCAGGCCCTCTGGCATGGAGGATTGGTAGGGAAATGAAGGGTGAGGTAGCACTAGGCCCTCCCACACCGTGTCTATAGGCCTGACAAGCTGCAGTCATGTCCCAGCTCTGCCTCAACCCCCATGCAGATCTGGGCAGCTCTGTCTCACACAAAGATGGAGTGCTCTGCGCAGGCTCTGAGCTCTCTTGGCTCTCAGTTGGCAAGTGCTTGGAAGTACTGGCTGTTTATACCAAGATGGCTCACTGTGGCTTGGTTAGAAAGTTATGAAGCCAGGACACCAGAAACCAGGCTGGGCACTGTGACAGATGCCCAGATCCCCTTGAGGAATGAAGGCCATGCTTCCCAGCCCAGGCCACACCTGCACCACAGGTGGGCTGTGCCCAAAGACAGCCATGCAGGTAGCAAGGCTATCTATTCCCCTCACCAGGTAGGTGACCCTTGGGCTGGCCTCACCTACCACCCTCTCTAGTCAAGACCATCTCCTAGTGAGCTTTTTGCAGGTTAAGAGGTTTCGCCCCTCACAGTTGTTTCCCGGGGAACCTCATGAGCAGCAACTGCTCACACCTCTCGAGTTTATAAAAAATATTAAAGAAATTCATTTCTGACTGTTAGATCCACACTTTGAGTCCTGGAGCGCCTCAGTTCTTAGTCCCTATATTTTTACATGAAGACCACCAGATGTTCAGCTAGGTTGTGTGGGATGGGGTGGGGGAGGATTCTGGGAAGAGCAAGTAAGGTCTGTTGCTGAGGCACAAGTGGGGAGACCAGGCGCTCTGGGTGGCTTTCCCCACTATGAGGTACGGCTAGCCTCAGACAGCTCAGTCCCTTGGCTTTTCTCCTTTAGTGCAAGAGAGGTCCTTCCTGGTGCTTTTGTGGCAAGAGAAGCCATCAGCCATGTGGCCGTACCTGAGGGCATCCCTGCTCCCACGGGGACCATGGAGTCCCAGAATAGGAGATGGGTGAGAGAGGAGCAAGAGTGCAGAGTGCCCCAACCTCTGGCTCCTAATGGCCTCAATGCACTGCAAGCCCAGCCACAGGAAGGCCAGGTAGGCCACTCCAATTTCCCTGGAGAGGCAGCTGCCTGGTCTGAAGGCACAGGGCTAGAAGTTCCAAGGCTGAGGGCAAATCAGCACCCAGCTGCCCAACATGGCTGGGTGTGGGGGTTTGAGGAAAGGCCTAGCTATGCTGTGACAGCACCCAAGCTCATGGCTGTGGCCTTTTTCAGAGGAGATCTGAGCTGAGATATTCACGCCTGTAATCTCAGCACAGGGGAGGCTGAGGCAGGAGGTTGTTGTGAGTTCAAGACCAGTCTGGGCTGCAAAGTGAGCTCAAGGCTTGAATTGCATAGTGAGACCCTGTCTCAAAAAGATGAAGACAGAAGAGGAGGAGGTGGAGGTGGAAGAGGGGGAGGAAGAAGAAGAGGAGGAGGAAGAGGAGGAGGATGAAGAGGAGGAGGAGATCTGTAGGCAGTGCCAGCCAGAGAGGCATTCTTTTTTCAAAAAACTTTTATTTATTTATTTATTTTTCTCGTTTCAGAACTTTTGTTTGTTTTTATTTATTTTTATGGCCGGCTCAGCCTGCCCTGAGGGCAGGGCTGGCGCAGCATGTGGTGCCGGGGATCGAACCTCAGTCCCTGCAGCCGCCCAAGCTTTCCTAAGCAGGTGCTTTAGACCATTGAACCATCCTGCCGGGCCCCCAGAGAGGCATTCTTGACCTCTGCCACTGTAGTACTTTCTTCTTGAGAAGACAGCCAAGGGCAGGAAGTGAGCGGGTGAAGGAGAAGAAAGGTAGCTGTGGGAGGCTTTTATTCCCTGTGCTCAACACCTGTTTTCAAATGCCACTCACATGAGGGCCACGCAACACATACATGATTTTCATTCCCCTAAGTGCTTAGAATTCAAGCACAATCGAGCTTCAGAACCCAGCTCCAGAGAAATTTCTCCTAGGCTCTTCTGAGGGGTTGAAAATGTCTGGGCCAAACCTCCCACTGATGCAGACAGGAGATTGGGGAGCAGGAAGTGAGGGGAGGCAGATGCCAGGTCCTTCTAGAAAGTTCTCAGCACACTTCCTCCCTGCCTGCTTTTCCCTGGCCACCACTCGGTCTGGCTTCCTAGGTGTGTGGCTACGCAAGGTTCTCTTTCAATTTTACTGTTCTGTGGTCACTATGAAATTCTTACTCATTTTGGATTAAGAGACTGTATCCTTCCTGCCCCAGCCTTACCCCGCCATTTAGCTGGTCCGGGGCTCACAGGCAGAAGTGTAGAGGGCTGTAGTCTCTCCTCTTGCCTGTGCCTACAAGTCTGGACTAAGGAGGGCCAGCAAGGATGTTCTGCAGCCACTGCGCACACCCCACAGCACGCAGCCATACTGTCCCCCTTCTGCTCCTTGTCCCTCCCTTCTCCTCAGCCTCCGCTCTTGCCCCTTTCTTCCATCCACACACACTGATGCCAGAGCAGTCCGCGTAAGTCGCATTTGCCCGTTTTGAGGATGCTGGGTGCCAACCAGCAGGCACATTCAGGACAGGCCTGCCCCTCTCCGTGGGCAGCAGCAGTGACTCCGCCCCACCCCCACCCCCACCCCCACTGCCTTCCTTCCTCCCTTTCACACAGCCGCCTTCTCCAAACAGGAAAGACACACAGTCAGCGCTGGGTAACTGCTTCTAATCACAGGTGACAGCAGGAATGTAAACAACACAAGAAACATCTAAATGCAATCCAAGTAGCAAAGAAACACAGCTCCCTCCCTCAAGAACACTTCACACTCTTGCCACCCTTTTTTGGAAGCTCTGGTCATTAATACTCTGTTAATGGGAACCCCAGAAACCTGGAGCTTCCAGATAACAGGAAAACAGAAGGCTAAATCATAGCCTCTGATCGGCTCTCCTACCTCTGGGGAGGATTTTCTAGATTCTTGCAATTTTTCTGTTCAAAGTAGTAATTTTAATGTGCTCTCTTGAGAGGC
>PVJA010012094.1:0-52914 GCA_004027025.1 Myocastor coypus
TTTTTTTGGTCTTTTTGAGACAGGATCTCACTGTGCAGTTCAAGTCGGCCTTGAGCTTACTTTTGTAGCCCAGGCTGGTCTCAAACTCACACTGATCCTCCTACCTGAGCCTCCCAAGTGCTGGGATTACAGGTGTGCGCCACCATGCCCAGCAAGGATATTACCTTATATAACCAACTTAAAACTATCAAATGCAAAAAATTTAACATTGATAAAATACTGTTATGAGCCGGGCATGGTGGCGCACACCTGTAATCCCAGCACTCGGGAGGCTGAGGCAGGAGGATCGGTGTGAGTTCGAGACCAGCCTGGGCTACAAAAGTGAAGTCAAGGCCAGACTGAACTGCATAGCAAGACCCTGTCTCAAAAATAAATAAATAAATAAATAAATAAATAAATAAATAAATAAATAAAATACTGTTGTTCAATGCCGAATTCATATTGAAATTTACCCAATTGTTCCAACAATGTTTCTCACACATGTTTTCAATATGGGCTTCTATCAGCATTTCATTTATTTGTATCTTTTTAATATCTCTAAAACTAGAACAATTCCCTAATATGTCTTTGTTTTCTATGACACAGAATTTTTGAAAAATATAGATATTGTTATATGAGATATCTCTGGATTGTCTTAATATATACCTGATATCAACTTCTATAGTCTTGAATCTAACTTGTAAGGTCTGTGGATGCTATAAAGACAGGTGGAGGTGTCTTCACTTAGAATCTTCTATTTCAAATAAATTGCTTGTATTGATTTGAGGAAGCAGAAGGGCAATATGAAGAAAAAAAGAGTGGAAACTGTTCATTATAGGCTCAAATAAAGTCATTTACACATAACATTTTTGTTATGAGCTTTTTCAATTGCTTCTTACTTACTGTTTTTAGAACCTCACTTTACAAGTGTTTTAAGTGGAACACTTAATAAGCAAGCATGTGTATCTGATGAGCTTTGCTGAGCACGTGGAGATCATTGTTGCAACACATTAGTTTGTTTTCTACTTGCCTTAGACCCTGTTTTCGCCTCTAAAATCCATATCCCAAAGCAGTCAAAAGAACCTATCCAAAAACAACTGAAACTATATTATTCCCTTGATGAAAATAAATCAGTGAGGTAAGAGTCAAGCTCCATGGCATGTGCAAAAATGTTTATCACAACACTACAGATTCTATGTGCTATGCCAGTTTAAGGTATGGAACTCTGTGCTAGGAGGACCAGTATGGTACAGTTTCCTAGACGTTCAGCATTATTGTAGCATACTCTATTAGTTTTCAAAGATGGAACCACTTTTATTCTTTTTTAAATGGGAAAAGTCGTAATACTTGAATCTAGAGGTAGGACTGATGTTCCCATCTCTTAACAGAAATACTTGTGCATGTCTGTGGGGCAAGGGGTTACACTGTGAAAGTGTTAAGCAGGACTCATAAAACTACATCACATAGAACAATCAAAGGTTGGTCAGATAGTTCAGTGGACTAAAACACTGCCTAGGCAGAGTGCAGCAGCCAGGGTTCAATCCTAGCAGGCTTGGCATCCCCCATTCCCGGGGCATGCTTAGACTGTGATTGAGACTTGGCATGGTGGAGTGCACCTGTAATTCCCGCTCTCAGGAGGCTAACATGGGAGGCAGATCACTATGAGTCTGATCTATGTAGTGAGGCCCTATAGACCCTGTAGATCCTGTACTAAATAGTAAAAGAACTATAATACCTAGAAACCTGAAAAATCAAATCAAGATTCCATACCTCTGGTTTTCAATGTAGTATACATATACCGTAGCTCTTCTAAGTCACCCAGCACTGTGATGTGAAAATGAAATAGAACTTGGAATTTCATTTTGGCTCTCATACACCTCTCATATATAGCTTTTAAAATACATAAGGCTATATCATTGAATATGGTAGCCTTCAACCACACATAGCCATTGAATACTTGGAATCTTGCTAGTCTAAATTGAGATGCTGAGAATTTAAAATACATACAAGATTTTCATACAAGATTTTCTGTTTATAAAAACATACAAATATTTCCTTATAACTTACATAATGTCATGCTGAAATGGTAACACATTATACATTGGCTTAGTCAAAAAATTATTAATTTCAACCTTTCTCTTTACCTTTTCTATTTTACTAGAAAAGATATATATATATATATATATATATATACATATATATATATATATATATATATCACTCTCCTTTATGAACTGAAACCTTTTAATAAATAAAAACCTGTATTAGAGAAATGTTTGTGCATAATTTTATCTTACTGATTGAAGTGGCAAGTTAGAAATGTGTGGAAAATGTCTATTTTGTAGTCAGCTGAAAAATTCATTTAAAATAATGTAGGCCACTTCACACCAAAGAAAGTATCTTTCTCTGTCTTTGCCCCTTTCCTTTGCACAAGGCACCCAAAAATACTCCTTTTTTTTGTCTTTTTGAGACAGGATCTCATTATGCAGTTCAGGCTTGCCTTCAGCTCGCTTTTGTAGCCCAGGCTGGTCTCGAACTCACACTGATCCTCCTGCCTCAGCCTCCCAAGTGCTGGGATTACAGGCATGAGCCACCACGCCCGGCTCCCAAAAATGCTCTTTACATCCAAATCAACAGTATTCTCCTAGAAGGAAGCAATCTACAGTATCCTACCCTATACTTCACTAGATGTACTCTCCTGCAAAAGCTGCTATCATGGGTCCTCACTATACATTTACTTCAGCCAAATGCTACTCTCTCTGATTTCTTTGGGTCAGGAATAACTACAAATTCGTAGGACTCAGAGTACAATGGACATGTGGGGTCCTTTCCCAAGAATTATGAAGCACTTCAAAAAAGTGAAAGTGGAATATTAAAGCAAGCAGAGGCACTTGTTGGGCTATTGACCCTGTGCAACTGTGTAGTAACACATCCATGAAACTGACCCTGAGTCCAGTTATGTACCCTTTCAGAGTCTTTAGGTGTCCCTGGCTCTTTCAGACCCCTAGATAATTATTGTGAACTGCTGAGAATTCCCCATCATGAATTAGCAGGATGATTATAGGTCTTTAAATTATAGGTCTCTAAGTAAAGTCTCTTCTCTTTCATTAAGCTACTAAAACCATGTTTCCTTGAGACTTCTCTGGAGTTTCATGGTTTGACTGGAGCATTACTATCTACAGAATGAGGAAGGTTTTAGTGTCTTTACAAGAGACACATCTTATTCCCTCAGCTGTCTTAGTACTTGTTTGATTAAATTTAATTAGAATATTTTTCATCTTGAGTAAGCAACAGCGTTTGGTTTGTAATTCTTTCTTCACACACTACGTAGTCTAAGTAACCTAATGAATGTTAAAAGATAACAACTATCATTATAATTATAAGATTTTTACCCTATTTAAAATATTATTATGACTGATAGCTGCTTAAGGGTGATTTAAAAATGATAAGTTTAATGTCTCTTTTGCATTTGAAACGTTTGCTTTTATTATCCAAATATAAAGAACTGGGCTGGGGAGATAGGTCAGTAGAGTAAGTGCTTTCCTGGCAAGTGCAAAGTCCTGAGTTCAGTCCCCAGTTCCACAAAAAGGAAAGAGAGAGAGAGAGAGAGAGAGAGAGAGAGAGAGAGAGAGAGAGAAGGAAGAAATGGTTCTAGTGACCTTGTGCAAAAAAAGTCAGAGTATTGCACAGAAGGAAAGAGAAACTAGAAAGGTAGAAAGGAGAAAAAAGGAAAAAGAAAAAATTAGTGAATACACACACAATAGCTAACATAGTTATACTAATTGTTATAGTTCATTGAAAAGAAAGGTCTATGTCTGTATTGTTTACCACTTTTTGATGCCTATATCTTTTAATATGAACAATTACTTTGAAGATAACAATACCGAATGTACTGTTATTACTTTCCTATAGTCTTGTTTTGATAGCTGTAGCTTTTGTGTGCGTGTGTGTGTGTGTGTGTTTGTGTATGTGTGTGTGTGTGTGTGTATGTGTGTAACTGGAGATTGAACTCAGGCACTTGTACTTGCCAGGCAAGTGCTTATCTGCCTGCTCCATGTAGTCTTGTTTTGAAACTTCATACAATTGTTATTATTGCTTTTTTCTTTAAAATAAAGTGAGTACTGATTTCACTATAACAATGAATATTGGCTGGAAAGTGTCTTCTAAAATAAAGGAAGTTGGAAACCATGCCATTTGTCATGGAACAAAACAACATCTAGGAAATGTGTATAGTCATGAATCATAGAAGGTATGAACACAGAAAAAATGGAAAGATTCTATGATACAGTAATTAGGATTATTTAATTGAACTGACAGCTGACAGCTGAGTCAAGTCCCGTGACTTAATTTTACTCTACTGACAAATGATTTAACTTTTACATAACTTCTTATATTCCATATCATGCTTTTTGGGGGTGAATGTGAACTAGAAAAGTCCCTTTCATCAAAGTAGGAAAAAGTAGCTGTGGTATGATTTACATAAGAATAATATTTAACCATGTAAATATTGACGGTGACAAATACAATTTGCAAAGCACTTTTCATTGAATAAGGAAAGGACATTTTCCCTAAGAATATCTCTAATGACCATTTAGTCTTATTCTAACAGCATTTTTATTTTAATTTTATCATTTATTTTAAATACTATAAGTATAATTTGGAGGATGTATATCTCCAAAGGTATCTATCCTAAGTTTGATATAATTAAGACATAATTTGAGCCTGACTTATTTGCAGCATCCTAAGAATTGGTGACTCCTGATTCCCAAGCATTACAGAGTGTGCATGCATACGAATTCTAACTTTTTCTAAATATTTATCTCGAGCCAGGTGTGGTGGCTCACGCCTGTAATCCCACCACTCGGGAGGCTGAGGCAGGAGGATCAGTGCAAGTTCGAGACCAGCCTGGGCTACAAAAGTAAGCTCAAGGCCAGCCTCAACTGCATAGTGAGACCCTGTCTCAAAAAGACAAAAAAAAAAAAAAAACTTATCTGTATTCTGAGTCCTACTAATATGACTTCCCTTTCTAAAATATAGTACCAAGTGAATTTTTAACGTAATATTTTGTGATTTTTTATTAACTTGGCCCATATCATAAAATCACAAAATACTAAACTAGAGGATAACATAGTGATTATTTTCTTTATTATATGTACTTACTACATACATATGGACACTAAAACTAAGGAATTGAAATGATTCTATAAGTCATAATAAATAAGTCTATTGATAAATAAGTCTATAATACAGCCAACCCTAAACTTGGACCTCTGAAAGCCTTATGTACATGTTATTTTATACACAGTAAGTTTTTGAAAAATAGACATTAAACTATTTACTTCTAAAACTTTGACACTGTCATATGAACTCTTGACTAAATCCAAATTGATTTTTCTAGCATTTTCTTAGCCTTACACACAAGCACTATTACAACAACAAGAAGCTTAGCAACAGATTATTACTGTCTTCACCCTGGCTCTTTTTTTCTAGCAGTCCTTATTCATTCACTATGATCGCCTCAGTCATCCACTGTGATTGTAATTATTCAATTTTGTTTTAGCTGTACACATTTTTAGCGATTATAATCTCTTATAATTTCACTTCTAAAGGTTGCTATCTCATACAAGTAGGTCTTTGTTTTTCAAATCTTAACTTTAATCTCAAACACATTTTCAAGTGGTACAATAAATATACAATAGAGATCATTAGTATTTAGTATTTGTTGAATTCTGTAATATACTGTGCTAAAGACAAATGAGATAGATTTTGTAAAGTTATTTTATTATTTTTTTATTTATTAATGCATTTAGTACAGGGTCTACAGGGTCTCACTACATACATTGGGCTCATAGTGATCCTCCCATTTTCAGCTTCCAAAGTGCTGGGATTATATGTGTGCACTACCGTACCCAGTTTCAAGTTGCTCTCTCAGTGCGACCTGGGGCAGGAGCGTCACAGTACTCTGGGGAGATAGATATTTTTAAAAGTTGTTTGCAGTGTTTTAAAGGGACAAAAAATTTTTCTCATTAATTTTATTGAAATTCAATAATCATACAGCACATTAAAATTATAGACAAATATTGATATTTTAAAGATATAAGATGTAGACAGTGAATTTCACAGAAATATTTATGAAAAGAATTACATAGCATGAGAATAATCACAGATTGCACATTATAAAATGTTCACAAACTTAAATGAATATAACAATAAAAATTGTGTAAAATAAAAATGAAGAAGAAAGCATTTGCAGGTCAGTCATATAATAGTTCACTCTGTGCCAAAATCAAGAAACTTCTATTTATATAATTAGAGTTTTCAAAGTGGAAAGGGGTAAGCAATAAATATTTAAAGATTTAAAATTTCTAAATTTACTTAAAATTACAGCACATTTCCAAAAAAAAAAAAAAAAAAAAAAAAAAAAAAAAAAAAAAAAAAAAAAAAAAAAAAAAAAAAAAAAAAAAAAAAAAAAAAAAAAAAAAAAAAAAAAAAAAAAAAAAAAAAAAAAAAGAGCTTTGCACAAGAAATATATTAGATGGGGCCCAGCGGGATGGCTCAGTGGTCTAAATCACCTGCTTGGGAAAGTTTGGGTGACTTCAGGGACTGCAGTTCGATCCTCGGCACCACATGCTGCACCAGCACTGCCCTCGGGGCAGGCTGAGCCGGCCATAAAAAAACGAGTGAATAAACAAAGGTTCTGAAACAAGAAAAAAAAAGTAAATAAAATTAAAAAAAAAAAAGAAATATATTAGCTATGGAAGAACAAAACTAAATACCATCTTATTCCCCATTAGAGAAAAAAAAGAGTAAGCATGTAAGAAACCAGACTAATTAATTCAAAGGACTGAAAGAGAATAAAATAAAAGACCTATTTGTGTGTAAAAAAGAAGGAAGAAGTAGTAAAATGTTAAAAGAAAAATAGCAATATACTTTTTAAAGTTTCTAATCCTAGGAGAAAATATCATGTTTTATAAGTAGATTATAAGTCAAAGATACAGTATAAATCTTAAAACAAAAAGTAAGATTAAACAATATTCCAAAATTAATTAAATATTAATTCAAAATTAAATATTTCAAAACAATTCAACTAGGAAAAAAATTTCATGATAGTAAGGAATTGCTAAAATAAAACATAACAAATACTGGAATGGCAAATATATCGCCAAAAGAGTTTGGGAATAGGATTTTGCACAAAGTTCTAGTATGTTGTGGACATAGACAGTGTCCATGATACTTAATGGTGGCCAGGTGTCACTTGTGGAACTGAACTACTGATATTTCCTTGTCATCCACCCTGTAGATACAGACAGAATCATGACCCATAGGGTTCAGGAGAAGTCCACTTGTAGAATATGCTGATGGACATATTCTGCTGCTATACATAAAAGAATAGTTGAAAGATTGCTTTTGTATACCTTTTTTTCTCCTGTATTTAATCGTTTGCCATATTTGGCGGGTTCTTTCCATTCTCCTTCATGGTGTTGTGGTCTTTTTGATCCCTCTCTAGAATATCTTTTAGTAGACTATGTAGGGTTGAGTTTGTCATCAGGAAATTCTTTAGTTGTTCTTTGTTATGGAAGTATGTCATTTCTCCATTATAGTTGAAAAAGAGTTTTGCAGGTTATATCAGTCTGGGTTGGAATTTGTTTTCTTGCAAGACCTGAAATAGTTTGCTCAATTCTCTTCTTGACTTGGTGGTTTGTGAGGAGAAATCTGCCATTATTCTGATGAGTTTTCCTTTAAATGTGATCTATTGCTTTTTTCTAGCAGCTTTTGGTTACCATTCCTGTGCTGAATTTCTGGAATCTTGATTATTATATGTCTGGATGTGATTTTAATTGGGTTCATATTATCTGGAGTTCTATATGCTTTGGTTACCTGAATGTCAGAACGTTTCCCCACATTTGGGAAGTTATCTGTTATTACTTCTGTCAGGCAAAAGAGTCGAGGTATGATGGTACATGTGTGTAATCTCAACACTGGGGAGGTTGAAAACAGGGGAATCACTAGGAGTCCAAGCTGTGTAGTGAGATCCTATACCAAGTACATAAATGAAAATAAAAAATAAATATGTGGTATGAATGAAAATTTTGTACTTGATCCATTGTACCCAGTTACAAAAAATCTTGAAATTACCCTCAACCAATACAAGCCTAAAGAGATATATCTACATGGATTTTTCAAATTTGTACATAAGAGAGGGGCAGTATAATGAAAAAATAAAACTTCATAGCTCTTTCTCTATCCAAAGTCTATAAATACTTATACCATTGGTTTCCATGTTTGACAAATGAGCTTCCAAATATAAAAAAAGTAGGGCCACCAAGATAGCTCATCAGACTATGCGCGTGCTTAGCAAGTATAGGGACAGGAGTTCTATTTCCTGCACCACATGCCATGCTGCCCCACACCGGAGCACACTAAGCAAGCCACTGAGACTGAGCATGGTGGCATATGCCTGTAATCCCAGAGCTGCTGAGGGTGAAAACAGGAGGAGCACTGCCAGTTCAAGCTGTGTGGTAAGACCCTGTACCAAATATATATATATATATATATATATATATATATATATATATATAATACACAAATATATGTATTAGTCAAAACCCAGCAACATGACAGTCAGTGAGGTACATAAGGAAACACCCAATTGTTCTCCCCTCATAGATGTTATAGTCAAATAGGAAAAAATGATAATATGTTACTATAGCTTTGAAGAATATAGTAAAGTGGTAGTGCAATTATCTAAAAGATTAAACAATATCTAGTCACAAAATGCAGAGCCCGTTTCCACCCACAGCTCTCTCTAGGCAATCTAACTACTTAAAGAAAAACCATGGAGTATCTCAGCCTAGCTTAACCCTCTGATATGTCTTCAGGAATGCAATAAAACTTTGGCTGCTTGCTGATGCATAAACATCAAAAAAAAAAAAAAAAAGGCCAGCACAAAATTTTATAGAGAGTTAGAGACTTCGAAGAAATTCTTGAAGACAGTGAAGCATTTTTAAAATTATTTTAAAGCAAATGATTGTTCCGGGGGATAATTTTATTAGTGTTCAGGCATTGTGTAGATTAATAGGTTTCACTGTGCCAGATTTGTGCAAGCATATGACTGAATTTGATCATGTCTACTCCCTATTGTTACTCTTGCCCTTCTCTCCTCCTATCCTTTGTTCACTTCCTCTTCTGTAATACTTCCCCCTTCTGCACATGTTAGACAGCATGCTAGATTTATTGGAATCTGACTTATTTTGCTACACATGATTATCTTCAGATCCAGCCATTTCCTGGTAATGGCATAATTGTATTTTTGCTTGACTATTGAGTAATAGTTCATTGTGTCCATAAGTCAGATTGTCCTTATCCTTTTGTCTGTTAATAGATCCTTGTGTAGATTCTATAGTTTTACCATTGTGGAATGCCACAACAAATACAAGTATTCAGCCATCTCTATTGCATGCTTACTTCAGGACTTTAAAGAATATACAGAGGAATGTATAGCTGGACACAATAATATCTCTAATTTTAGGTTATTTTTTAGAAATTCCTATAGTTATTCCATAGTGATTATTCCCATCAACAATCATTTATGGCTAGAAAGACAGCTAAGTACACTAAGTTCTGCTTAGGCAAGAACAGGGACTGGGATTCTCTCCCCTGCACCTCATCCCAGAACATGCTGAGCAGTCCCTCTGAGACTCGGCATTGGGGTACAGGCCTGTAATCCTCGTGCTGGGGAGGCGGAAAACAGGAGGATCACTTCAAGTTCGACCTGAGTAGTGAGATCTTGTACCAAATACATTTTAAAACAAAACTGTATGAGATTATATTTTTTCAGGGAAAAATATTGCAAAAAGTATTTCTTAACACTTTCAATACAAGACTAAGAAGTCTTGTCCTTTGTAGATTGTTTGCTAGTTAAATTGATTTTTAGCCACTTTATGTTTTCATTCTTATTCTAAGAATTTCTTACTACTAATATCAATGTAAAAGTACTAAAAAGCACAGTAAATACCACTTATTTGGATTTTTGAAATGAAATTTTACTAACATTCTTGGTGACCAAATTACAACATTGTGTGAGGAAGCATACAATTCTGCCATGGCTAAATAGCAAATTATTGCAAACAATAACAGTTTTATATGAAGAAATATAAGACCTTAACCATTTGTTCATTTACACTGTCCTTGGTATTTATGCATAAGTTATATGTGAGAAAACTTATGTGTAATTAAATTCAAAAGAAAATGAATTCAATAAGAATGTAAAATAAAAATTTAGTACACAAAATGGGGATCACAGTTTAATTGGCAGCACTTTTCTTCCAGAAAGGTATAAATCTCTGTTGAGGTGCTCAACTTTTCTTTCTACTTGTTATAGCTTGTGTCTAGGTATCCCTCCACCTTTCGCCCAAAGCTTCATGCATTTCTGGGGAAGCATCTAAAGTTTCTGATTAATTCATGATCCAATGCTGAGATTATGGCTATGAGTGCTATACCTGTGAATAGCTGGACTACAATACAAGAAAGGAGAGAGGTTTGCCTCTGCTTCAGTTGCCGCTGTTCCTTCCTTTTTGCTTTTACTCTTTTGCTGTTGCTCTCTGCCACATGCCACTTTGACAACTGATTATGGACTGAATCCTCCACAAACTGAGCTAAGTAAGCCTTTCCTTAATTTTGAATGTCATGTATTTTGTCCTGGTGTCCTGGTTACTTTTTACTCGTTGCTGGAACAAATACCCAATACCCAAAATAAAGGAAGGAAAGATTTATTCAGCTCACAGTTACTGGAAGTTTCAGCCCATATTCGGCTGTCCCAAAGCTGAGTGGAACAGGGCAGAGATGATCCCATTCATGGCACCAGAACAGCAACAATGGTAACAGAGACAACGGAACAACTGCAGAGCAGAGAGCAACAGCATGAGTCTATTTCTGTCTCGCTTTATATTACATTCAGGCACTCTGCCTCAGCCTGTCCACCTTAGGCCACACCCATAATTCCAGAAGTACTCAGACCTGTAATCCCATAAGTACTAAAACACATAAACCCAGTGGATCATGAGTCAAGTCTCAAACTCTAGAAGTCCTCACCCCATGATTGCATGAGGTTTGGGGGATACAACTAGACATAAACCATAACAGTCTCAAGCATATCCATTTGTGCAAAAGACATTTTAGTCCAAGTCCCAACTCTCCTCCAAGATCTAATGCAAACTCTCAACTATGAGCCCCTGTACAATAGAACAGTTAAACATATTCAATATTCAAAAAAACAAGATAAACGTTACAATTCCAAAAGTTGCAAACACCAGGGGAATACAAAACATTAGTATCAACACGTGTTGAAAATCCAAGAGGACAAACATTAAATCCCATAATTCCAACTGGAGGATCCAAAGCAGTCTGCACTGAGTTGTGGCCTCCATGCAGCTCTGTCTCTAAGGCACTCGCTTGGTGGTAGTTTCCATGGCTTCTCTCTTAAGCCGACTCTGCTCCGTCTTTGCACGATGCAGGTTTCTGGCTTTTCCAAACTTTTGGGTTTCCACTGAGCATATTTCTCACACACAGCTTTATACAGTGCCCTCTCAGGGACACACTACCTGGCCTCCCAGGGTTTCTTCTGAAATTGAGGTGGAAGCTTTCTTAACCTAACAACTATCGCATTTTGAATGTGCCTAAAACCAATGCCACGTGGATGATGCCAAGGTCTGCTGCCAGCTGGAACAGTAGCCAGGCTTTCTTCTCTCTTCGTTGTAGGGAACGAGTGTCTGGACTGATGAACACTCTGACCTTGATTCTAAGGAACGAGTTCTCCATGCCATCGCCATTTTGGAACCTGGTTGGGCTGTTGCGGTCATACTGGTACTTGGGTCTCTGCAGCTTTCTTTTCAAGGCAAAACCTCTCTCCTTTGCAATTGTGGGGCTGCAAAGGGTAGAGGGCTGCCTCCTCTTGTGATACCCTCAGGCAATACTTTTGATTCTCTGGTTCCTTCTCAGCAATGGAGATCCTTTCAGCTCCATCTTTGCAGTCCACAGCTTTCCTGGTGCTTCCTTCCTGGCCAAATTAACAATATTTTCAATCATCCTGCTTGACTCTATCCTCTTGATTTTCAACATAAATCCAGCTAAAAGCTGCCAATAACAACCATGCCACTGCACCAATAGTTTACTGCTTTGAAATATCTCTTGAAAGATTAATCCATCGACCATGCATAATCTCAGTCTTAGGCAAAGTATCTGGGCATGAGCAAAATTCCGACAAACTTTCAGCCAATCCATAGCACAAATCATCTGGAGTCCAGTGACTGTCCTTTTTCCCAGCAGAAACCTCCTCAACCTGGCCTTTGCAGGCAGGCTTTCTGTCAGTCTTGTGGTCTGAGTTCTGACCACAATCTTCCCTACAGAACAGCCAAAGCTTTTTCAGCTCTTCACAAGTAGACGGCCAGTAGAAACATTTCCAGTCTCTACTCATAAGCCATTCTTTATACCCAGGCTTCAAGCCAGTCTTCTGGTCTGAGCTCTGACCAGAATCTCCCCTACAGAGTAGCCTAAGCTTTTCTAGTGCTTTGCTTGTAGGTGACATCTGTGAACCTTTCCTATCTCTTCTCATAAGCCATTCCCAAAAGCTTGTAATCCACATTGTCAGGTATAGCTACAGCAATGATCCCACTTCTCTGGTACAAAATTCTGTGTTAGTTACTTTTTACTCATTGCCAAAACAAATACCCAACACTCAAAATGAAGGAAGGAAAGGTTTATTTAGCTCACAGGTTGTGGAGGTTTCAGCCCATATTCAGCTGGCCCAAGGCTGAGTGGAACAAGGCAGAGTGCCTCCAGTTCATGGTTGTGGAACAGCAACAATGGTGACATAGGCAAGGGAAAACCAGGGGAGCAGAGAGCAACAGTGTCAGTCTGTCTCTCTGTCTCTCTTTATATTAGATTCAGGTTCTCTGCTTCAGCTTACCTGCCTTAGGCCACATGCATAATCCCACAAGTACTCAGACCCATAATCTATCAGTACTAAAACACATAATCCCAGTGGATCATGAGTCAAGTATCAAACTCTACAAGTCCCCACCCTATGATTGCATAATGCTTTTGGGGGACAACTAGACATAAACCATAACACCTAGGAATGAGAAAAAAGTAACTGAGACACTGCTGTCTATTAATTAAACTCTAAATTATAAAGAAATCTATATTATTGATGCAAGATATTAAAACTTTTTTTTTGTACTGGGAATTGAACTCATGTCTTTATGCTTGCAAGACAGGCTCTTTATGCCACTGAGCTATATACCTGTTCTGAGACCCATCAAAATTCTTGACAAACTTTATTATAAATATTAGGGATTGATGGAAAATTCTGATTCCATGTTAAGCCTAAAGCATTTGATATTCAGAAAGACAGTGATGTTAAGCTCAAGTGCCTATGTTACAGGGTAATATTATCACTAAGTTTCTCTTCTGGAGGGTCAATAACTTAAGTTAGCAGACCAAAAAATTATAGAAAAAGACGGGCTATAAATATAGCCAGTATTTTGGCCCTAGCCCCTCTAGGTGAGTGCAAACTCAGGACATAAGATAACCTGTACTGTAATAGCCTATAACTCAGTGGTGTCCTGTATTTTCTGTTCATGGAGATTATGGGGCCATAAAGGAAAGGGATTGACAATGTATAATGTGCTTAAGGAGAGTCACCTAGAGAGAAACTAAACTGGAGAAAAACTAAACTGGTCAAACAATGGCCATGACTCATTCGGATGGCTGACACTGACAACAGTTCTACAAAACACTCTACCTGGTTTCAGGATAAATCCTGAGGGGATGTGACTGACCTTGTCAGATACAAATGTTGCATGTTTTGTTATATAGGTCTTGCTTTATCTTGGTCTTAAACATCCAGCAGAAAAGTTTAACCACAGGTATAAAAAAGTAAAGCCATGTTAATAGGCTGAGCTGTAAAAGACTCCAATGAATGGCTTCCAACATTGCCAGTTCTGCGATAGCCCACTACTACTATGGACTATGCATATAGCTACCTTCTCTTAGTCGAATGAGAGGAAATATTTGTACTAATAGTGTTTAGCAAACTTATCATGTCTCCATCTTGTACTCTGAGCGACGACTGTTAAGATAACAATATGAATTGTATTAATTATTGTGGCTGTCCTACCAATGTGTTGTGAAACTGTCTCATTGTTATTTTTCTTATCAAAATTAATAAATAAAAATTCGACTGTAACTTTTTGGTAGAAAGGCAAGTAATTCAGCAAGGTCGAAATGGCACCTAATTTCTTCAAACATCAAAAAAGTGACAGGAAGGGAAACTGGAAATTTCTTCCAACACAAAATATTTGAACTTATATTAGCTGACACTTGAAACCATAGGAATTTAGATTTTAAGTGACATGATTAAAGGCAAAAAAGAAAAGTAGGAGGAAAACTTACAGCACTGTGAATTTATGGGAAAGATATGGGGAGGAGATAATTATTAGGAATCCCTGAAGTGGGCCCCAATCTTTTGCCAGGCATTATGGTACAAGGTATAAAGAAAGAGCAAAAGACAAAATGGTACATTGGGAAAATGAGATGACCAGTTGTTCATGAGAAACAAAAGAGGCAGAACGGACCTCAGACCTCGGTATCTATTGATCACGTCTGAGTTTAGGACAATGGGTGAAGGGCAGTGAGTCTTTGCAGGAATAGTAATAGTAACTATGATGGGCTAGGAAGAAGAAAAAAGCATTTCTACAAAGATGAGACTATGGGCAACAAGGAAACTGTAGTTTTCCCAGATGCCTATCATTCTCAGCAGGTCTTATCTAGCTCTGTGAATGATACAGTATCATTAGCTACAGGGCTTCAGCTATGACCAGAACAAAGCAGGGAATTTCTGCATTCCAAGTAAGCCTTGGACATTCCTCGACTCAGTTTGAAATCTGTGTGTCTGGATGAGGAGGAGGAGTAGCACAAGGAAAAGGAGCAGGAGGAGGAACAGAATGAAGAGAGGGTGGCTGTTAGGTAACTTGTTCAAGGTGCGCACAGTAGCGGCCAAGTCTTAAAACTAGATAGCAGTAGTAGGAATGGAGACAATTGAAGCACAGCAATTACATAAATAGTTTTGCATCATCTTTATATTTACCATGGACTAAGCAAATATCTAGCCATCACCTTGAATGATTTGATTTCCTCAAATATTTCTAGGCAATAAATTAATTCATCTAAATCATTCCAGTATTTATCATTTTCAGAGTTCTCTTATATACCCTGTGATAATGTCAGTTCTTTATCCTCCTTCTTCACCTTTTTCATGTGATTTGGTGTGACTAGAGAAACAAGTGGTTAAAAATGATCTCAGTTCTTGGATCATAGGAAGAGATTTTTGTATATAATAGTACCACTGCGGTGTGAAACATCTAAGATCAAACATCCCAAAAAAAGTCCTTTGTCTTCACTCACTTCTCCTTATGCATATCTTATGTCACTTGGCCTTTCTTAAGGGTAGTTGGCATCTACTGATGTTTGCCAACTAATCATGGTCCTTAATAGTAAGATCCACTGATACAATCTATATCCAAACTTGGTACCAGATTCGTCTCAGAAATTAATTGCCTTCTACCACCACCCCAAAGGTAAAGACATTCCAACTAGTTTTCCTATGCTACGATGGAATGCTTGTGGCACACTGAAGCTGGCTTTCCCATCAAAACCCTTACTGAGCTGATACTCTTTCCCTTATCTATGCTATGATGGTCAGTGATCTTCTCCAAGTGTGTGGCTACCGAATTATAACATAGCTCCCACCTATTCTGGGCTTAAGTGAATTTGTCTAATGTTCTCATCAAGCTTCTCAATTTGGAGGAGGAACTATACAGGATTTCCACATCCAAATTGCACATCATGGAGGCACACAAAATACTATTTCATTTTCATCTCATTTTACCTGACAATTTAATCTGCCTCAGTGATAGTCAAATATGATGCTCAGATTTTTATGCTTTTCTTCCAGTCTTTTGATTTTTGGAAATCAATTTCTCCTTTTTATAAAAAAAATTTAGACATCTACCTTGGGCTTCAAGATTATTTCTGTGAGTTAAAAAAGAAAATGTAGGTAGTCATTAAGACTATACACAAGGGCCAAAGTTGTAGCTCTCGGGAGATTTAGCTAGCATATATCAGGTCCTAATGTACACTGTACAAAACTGTTATTTCTCCTTTTCTATAACATTGAAGAAGTAAGGTTTCTCACTCATTTTAAAATTAGTACTAGCAATGAACTTCTTTGGCCGATGAAATATTAGAGGAAGTAATACAAGATTAATGAGCAGGACTAAGAGCTTTGTGCATTTTCCTGTATTCGATTTAGTTATGGAAGAATAACTGATGCTTTAACTATAGAACCATATGTTGTGATGGAGCTTCCATTCATCTGACTTGTTGGTTGCAATAGCCAGTTTCACATCAGCTCATGTTCAACATCTCAAATGAACAAAAGCCTTTTTATGATTATCTCACTGAGATTCGAGGTATTTTTTGAACTACAGTGAATTCTAGATCGCTCTCACTGTGAATTTTTTAAAAAAATATATATTTCGTACAGACTCTCATGAGGTAGCTCAGACTCATAATAATCCTGTTTTCAGCCTCCCTAGCATTGGAATTACAGACATGTGCCACCATGCCTGGACTCAATCACAAGCACAGCATGCAGTACCAGGAATCAAACTCCAATCCCTGCTCTTGCCTAAGCAGGCACTTAGTCTACTGAGCTATATTGCTGGCCCTTGGGAAATTTAATTATATCTGTACCAATAATTCTACTGACATTATCACAGTACTGGTAGAGAGCTATAGGACAGAGGGAGGTATAACAAAAGAACTTATGCTATTGGGAAATATCACCTGTCTATATGTTTAAGGTATTATAACTAGTCACATTACTTAGCATATAGACACTGCATCTGACAGAAACCAGGTGCTTATCAAAGAAAGTTGAAACCTATTCATCAGGCTGAATGAAGTATTGGGGTATAGCAAAGAGATCAATAAAAGGAATTCAATTTGAACAAGTGAGAAATAATGGCTGAACCTTTGAAGTAAAGCTACATAATAGATGGTACACATTGGTAGAGTGATGCTTATATTATTCTGCATTATCAATTCTTTTTGGAAAAGATAGATAACTGTTTCGTTTTCTCTCTTATCAAGACATTCATATTCATGACGATTATTGTCACTCAGTCGCATATTCACTCTTTTGTACTGTTTTGTGGGGTGAGGCATGAAGTTTTCATGCTATGTATTCTAAATGGGGCATTTGCTGCTAAAGATCCAGCCGCCATCCATGAATCGTCTCTCTTAGAAGCCTGAACAACTAACTGTTTGAAGGTATTCCTGCGCAGAGATTTTCATGTCGTGCTTCGCTGCAAGCACGAATCATATATAGGCTTCTTTCACGTGGAACATATCAATGTATCTTATACAAAATGAAAGGTAAATGGTTATATCTAGCACCTCCTATGGTTAAAAAAAAAGAAAAAAGGCAGAACACTTTGGAACTGGGAGAGAATATAGATGCCACACGGATCTGCTATGCCTATAGATTTATTGTTTAAATCAGTGAGGCGGCTATTTGAATAGGGTATGGGTGAAAAGAAAGCCTTTGCAGCATGCAAGCTGTGGTCAATGTCATCAGATATTTGAAATCATTGATCTAGAAGATGCAATGGTATTTGTGATGAAGAGTAAATGACATAAGTAATTGTGATAAATAGAGATATCTCATGGAGCATCAGCATAAACAGATCTTGAGCAAAGCCAAGTGCCCTGTAGATAAATATTTTCCTTTCAAGAAACATGCACTTTGCCACTGAGATGTGGTAGAAACCAAATATTCATAAGACAAATAGTAGCCATATGAACTAAGGTACTTATAACAAAAAAAGTTGTTATGTACTCCATCAAGCCATAATTTTGCATATTGAAAGCAGGGTTCTATCAAGGGGAAATGGTATAATTTTCAGCATGCCCTGAAGGCACAGGTAAGCTACATGAGCAGCACACTCAAACTCTGCTGCCTCATCATCTCTTTCTCAACAAACATTGTATGTCTTCATGGAAACCTACCTATTGCTGGATGAGAAAAATAAATTGAAACCAGGTTTACAGATAATTATTCATGTTACACTGTTCTAATCAGAGACAGACTACTTCTATATTGTATAGAAGTACAGACAACCATGAAGGATAATTCCTACAATCGCCAATAGCTTTTCTACATTTCATCAATGGAGAGTTATTAGAGTATGACCTAAACTTATTTATAGACAGTGGCTAACAATTTGACTAAACAACCAGTGACCTGGAAACAACATAATTAATGGATTGGGGATGAATGGATGGGGAAAAGTTACATAAATAAATGATGATTCCCCAAGTAACAGATGATACAGAGAAACTGTTTCCTGGAATCCTGATCTTTTCTTTGTAAGCTGATGCACAAACCGTCAGGATGGCAGAAATAGAGGCTACTCATAGGTGGAACAACACTGTCATTTTCCTCATAGCTACTGATCTGGTCACGAGTGCCAAATCTGCCACCAGTAGGAAGCAATGCTGAGCTCCTAGCATTGGAACTCCAAGGAGCTTGCTGTAGAACAGCAAGTTTCACTATATGAAACCGTTTCCACTAGAAGAAAAGAAATTTTTCTCACTGGAATACAATCTCACAATATGGACTTACTTTCTATGGTAGGAATAAGTTTAGAATACCTCCTAAGATCCCCCACCACTGGATTATACCCTGTATAACGTCCAAGACCATAAATATGACAAATTTCACTTCTGTGATTAGTCATGTTTTATGGGACATTTAACTAAAATACAGATAATAAGAGAAGTGGTGACCTAATAAAATAATTCAGAGAAAGCAAAGTTTTAGAAGTATGTAACACATCAATGCTGACTTGAAGATGCAGCAGACCCAAGGTAAGCAATGCTGGTAGCCTTGAGGAACTGATTCTAAACTCCTCCACACAGCTAGTATTCAAACACAGACCTGAGTTCTACAGCCACAAAGAGCTGAATTGACAGAAGTGAGATTGACAGTAGTTCCTAATTCTCTACTAATAACATCCATTAACACTACTTTCAACTAAGCTGTCTTAGAGTTACAAACTCTAAAGAAGCAATGTTTCTACTCAAAAAGACTTATTTCTATTTTATTGGAAGCTAATTTAATTCTGTGATTCCTGGCTCCAAATAAAGACAAGGAAGGCATAGGGTGAAGAAATTCTATTACTAAGGAAAGTTTGAGTTGCTCCTACCAAATAAGAAGTTATATCTAAAATTCAAAGGATTTTACAATGTCACGTCACACTTTTATACCCAACAGTAGCAACCCAATTTACAAGGACTACCAAGTACTAGGATCCTTCAGGAATGAAGTTTGAGATCACTTCACAATATAAGGACCGAGGCAACTGATCAACTAGATTTTTTTGTGTACCAGTAAAGCAAACATGACAGGGATCACAAAGGAAGGAATTACAAATTTCAAATATAACCTTGTTAGCAACTGGGAAGAGGAAAGAAGTCATGAATACTATTAAAATGCATTATTTTGTCCTTTATTCTTTCTGCTATCATTTTAATTAAAGCTATTGCTATCATCTGAATGGTTATTTCAACCTCCTCTTGTTCTGTCAGTCATCCGACATGTGTTACTATTTCTTGATATTAAATATCCCATAGCAAGGAAGGTTGGCATGCACAAGGCACAATAAATGTATATATGGAAATATCATAGTGAAGCCCCTAATTTGGGTAATAAATGCAGCTCATTAATTATAATTTTAGAAGTTCCTTAAAAAAGAAAATCTCCCATGGATTAAAATAAATATCTACACAGTTGCTAAATAATAGATATCCAAACAATTGATAATATGTGGAATTCTCACATTATTTGTATATTTGTAATCACAAACATATAAAAATACCTAGATAAATGAAAGCAATACCCTAAAATGTTCCCACTTTATTCCTTGTGATGGGAAAAATACCACTGACACTTATTATCTCTTTGATATTTTGTCGAATTTTTTTTTTATCACAAACATGGTAAATTCAATAATACCACAAAAGAGGAAAATGTTCAACTGAGAAGGGAAATAAGGGAGGGGAAAATGAGAAATGAAATAATGCACATGAAAACAAGAAAAAACTGCTAAAGAAAAGCTTTTTTTAAATAAAGAGGGGAAGGAGTGTTAAAGGGAGGGGAAATGGGAAAACAACAAACAAATATAATGTGCAAGAGCAAAATCCCTGTGATATATGATGAATGCTATCATTATGTACATCTAAAATGTACCAATAAAATAAAAAGTAAATGAAATAAAGTTAAAAATAATCCCACAAGAACAATGATTATCTTTACAATCTTTTTCTAGGAAATAGTTTTTAATTTCAGAGCACTTACTTGAAAAAAATTTACCTGTCATCAAATACATAAATATTGCACAAGTATATACTTTTGTAAACTCAACTATGTGTTTAATGTAAAATGTTTAAAACACATAATATTAAAATAGCACAAATCCTCATTAAAATAATATATAAATATAGGAGACTATTGCTCCATGGCAAAGTAATGTAAAATGACTCGAAAGATAGCTCCGTGGCATAAGTGCCTGACTGGCAAGTGCAAGGTCATGAGTTCAAACTCTGGTCCTGCCAAAAAAAAAAAAGTAATGTAATGTAACCTGTTATGGAATATGTAATGTAAATGAATCTCAAATATAAAGATGGATGAAAGAACGAGGACACATAGGAACAGGAAACTAAGATTCCCTTCATTTGATATTATAGAAGAGACAAGACTGAGGCATAACAAGTAGGAGCTACGTTCTACAATTAAAATCTTTTTTAAAATAAAAGGCTAACTAAATGCTCCGTTTGAACACCTTGCCTGGTTTCTTTTCTGCTCAAGGAATTATAACAGACATGATTCTCTCCTTCCCTTCTCAGGTCTCAATCACGCTAGCTACAGATTTGCAAAATAGCTTTATGCTCCTTCTAAGCTCTGTATTTCTTTTGTGTCACCTTATTTAACAAAAATTAACTATACATTTTTCTATACATGCTATACAACTATACATGTCAAATTTCATGCAGTGATACCTCAGGATTATAAGTACTATGAATGACGGTGAAAATGTGATAAATACGTGGTAAAAGAAATAGTTGGTTTGGAGAGTAAAAGAGAGAAAACTGTCATATTCTTGCTGGCACATGAATTTGAAATGTATAAAACAGGAATTTAAATATTAACATAACATTTAATTTTATTTAATATAGTATTTACTGCATGACAAGTAGGGGATTTGTTACCAGAATATAACTTTTGTTCTTCACCTAAAAATACAGTTTTAAGAAGGTACATTTTAAAAATTTTATTTTGCATATACTTTATGGAAGAAAGGTAGACATTTTTAAAGACCTGATATGCTTATACTAACTAAGGACAAAATTTCAAGTTGATTGCTTGGTCTAATAAGAAAATAACATAACAAATCAAGTTACCTGTTGATGACAGAATATTTGAGTTTGCACATATTAAATCATTTAAAGAAATAACTTCCAGTGGAAAACAATTATCTGGTATGTAATAATCTTTTTTTTTTCAAGTGAAATGAGAGGACTAGAAAATGAAAAAATTATGCAACTGCTCTGTAAGTTTATTGACAAAATGAATGAGTATGTGTTTTGGTTACTGTGCAGAGACTTGACCTAATTGAAAGGGAAATGTGAGGCCTGCTGACAGAACTGAATAATTGTCTTTGAGAAAAAGAGTCAAACAATTATTCATCATCTGTGTTTCTTCTACACAGAGTTTATGATGATTGTTTCAACCTTGAGAAATTACTCATACCCCAAAAAAGTTCAAAGTGGAGACATTATATGTCTAGTTTAATTCAGAGCATTCATTAGTAAAATGAACAAGTCTTTACCACTATAAGCACCGATGGATCAAGAACTCTCTTTTCATCTGAAAAGTAATATGATTTAGTCACTATCTGTAAGAAACAAGCTATAAAGTCTTTAATGTTTTTGTTTTTATTTTGGTCTGTGCTTCTGTTTCATATTTCTAGAAGCAGTTGAAATTTTTTTCTCATTCATCCACAAGGCCTGGCTGCTTTCCTCCTGACCAGTACATTGATTTGTTATGATGACTCTGTAGCTAGATACAAATTAATGCTAACTAGACATACAAGAAGAAAAAATCCATCAAACCTAATTTCCTGCCTCATAGCCAGTAAGACTCTGTCCAATTATTTGCTCACTTTTCTTTACTTCCCAGGAAACGTGGATTCCTTTGAGACTTAGTCCTGCTCATCTTTGTATTTCCACTTCCTAGGTAATGAATTCAATACATGTTGGTTTGTAAGATTCAGAAGAATGCTATTATCAATGAGACAATACCAGTTTTTTTCAGCAGGCTGATAAGTTAACTTCTTAGACAAAAATAGGAGATGAAAATATTTTCTCTAGTCCTTTCCCATACTATTACTTAGAACAGTAATAATGAACAAGCTTATTTTTATTTATTTATTTATTTATTTATTTATTTCTTGTTTCATGACCTTTGTTTGTTTATTCACTCATTTTTATGGTCGGCTCAGCCCGCCCCGTGGGTAGGGCTGGCGCAGCTTGTGGTACTGGGGATCGAACCGCGGTCCCTGAAGCCGCCCAAGCTTTCCCAAGCAGGCGCTTCATCCCTTTCCTCTGAGGTCCCATAATCTCCTTGACCAGAAAATTTGGTACACCTCTGAGTTATAGGATATTACAGCACAGGTTCTCTTATATCCTGGGTCCTTGTTGACCTTGAAGGGCTAGGGCCAAAATATTGGCTATCCTTATAGCCCTTCTTTTTCTCCAATTTTTAGTCTGTTAACTTACATTCTTAACCCTCCAGCAGAAAAGCTTTGTGAAAAATTTTAATATTCCAATCCAGTATGTTATGCTTTACTTCTTTTAATGTGCAAGAAATGAGACCTATTATTAGAACTATGAAAACTGTTAATGGCCAATAACTGACGAGATCAGCCTCTTAAAAGTAAGATAAACAACCCCTCATTAAATGTATTTAAATAGAATTTATTAAAAATAAATAAATAGAATTTATTGAACAGGTTGTGTATGTGACTACAAAGATGAGTAAGAGATAAGCCCAAATATTATAAGATTATACAGTCAAGTTGATCAAACAGATTTTTAAACCACAAGATACAGTAATTAATCTGACAGGCTATTAACACTGACACAGGGTCTGCTGCCTGGAGGACACTACAACAGCATCCCAGGTGAAGTCTTAAAGCATAGTAAGTATTCAAGTAGAAAGAATGGCTTGGGCAAAGACATAAAGAGCAGAAAGTGTATAGTATCTAGGAAGAAAGACAAACATTTTGGTATTACTGAAGCATACTGAAGAAATGACAGAAGATCATATAAAAGGCAAAGAGTAACTGGATAACAGAGGCCAAATTTACACAAGTTGGAATTCAGAAAAGGGAGAGTTCTTGGGAATGTAATGTTGGGTTATATTTTCGTTTTTAGATAAAACACTCAAAATGAAATGAGGGGCCAGCAAGATGGTTCAGAGGTGTAAAGTACCTGATTAGGAAAGCCTAGGCAACCACAGGGACCACCACATTCTGTGCCAGCCCCACCCCCAGGGCAAGGTGAGCTGGCCATAATGAAAGAAAAGAAAGAAAGAAAGAAAGAAAGAAAGAAAGAAAGAAAAAAGAGAAGAGAAGAGAAAAGAAAAGAAAAGAAAAGAAAAGAAAAGAAAAGAAAAGAAAAGAAAAGAAAAGAAAAGAAGATGGACTTGTGGAGTATAATATTGAAGATAAGTAAAGCAATCTTAGATTAATATAAATGGAAAATTCTGGGGGCTTGAGTTTAGAAAAAGGAAGGTGTGTTCCAAAAATATTTAGCAGAATTTGGTAGTTGATGGCATGTTAGCTATGAAGAAGAAATTTCCAGGCTTCCACTGGGCCAGATACATGGACGGGGTATCTTTCCAAAGACGTATAAAATGTTCAAATGGAGAGGAGTTTTGGGCTAAAGTTCCGAGCTTTTGAACAAACTAAACTTTAAATAATGCTGAATCAGACATCTGATTGGAATACTTGAAAATTAGACACTCTGTAAGTATCCCTCTACAATCTTTTGGAAGTTAAAACATTAAGAGTAGAGGGGAAGGGAAAACAGGCAAAGTATTAATGGAGACATTATCATAGAAGACCACATGAAAGTAATTTCAAGGGAGAAAATATTAACATATCAAATTGAGCAAAAGAGACATGTTAGATAACTGGAAAAGCCCTATAATATTTGATAATTAGCAGGTTTTGTAGAAGATCAAAAAATATCAGCAGGGGATACAGATGGAAAGACAAGTGAATTTTCTTCATGAATAAATTCTAGGTGAAGCAGTGCAGACAAATGGCTTCTTGGCCCTTTTTATTTTACATGAGAAGAGAGGGATGATGTTACTCAATTTGTTTTCTCATGAATTGCATATTCTGTGTCATATCTAAGATTTTTTTTTTACCAATCTTGTCACAAAGAATGTTTTAGGAATTCTTCTAAAAGTATTATAATTCTAAGTTTTATAATCAGGTTTTGAATGCCACTTGAGTTAAGTGAAGTATAAGTTAAGGAAGTATAAGTTTAAATAAAAGATCTTATCACTGTCTTATACAAAGAAATCCAATTGTTCTGACGCCATTTGTTGAGAAAACTACTATTCTCTACAGAAAATTATTGCCCATTTGCCAAAATCTGGTGGTTGTACTTGTGGAGGTATGCTTCTGAACTCTATCCTGCTTTGGTGATTTGTGTGCATGCCTTTTCTTCAGTCAAGAAATAATCAAAAAATAGAACATAGGAACAAAAAGAAAACAAAGATTTTATAAATTGGAAGGTGAAGGAAGCTTGAAGGAAGGGAAGGAGAATGGGGAAAAAAAGAAAAATCAAGATGTATCATCTACAGGTACAATTTCCCTGTAGTGAATATGATATTTGTGTATATCAATAATATTAATTTTATATTGTTTCAGAGAGAATAGAAAATAACAAAAAGAAAAACAAAAGAAACAATAACACATTTTCACTAAACAATATGATCAGAATTCAATAGTGGTTGCTATATTGGACATTGTCTTTTAATTAGCTGTTCAGATTACCAGACGTAAGTATGGAATATTGATATAGTTCTTGCTTTATGATGGTCTTAACCACCCAGCAGAAAAGTCTAAGCATGATGTATAAAAAGGAAAATCATATTGATATACCGAGTTGTAAAAGGATCAAATCAACAACTTCTGATAATGCCAGATGAGCTGATAATCCTCTCCTTTCATGTACTATTGGACTATATATACAGCTACTTTCTCTTTGTGCAGTGAAAAGAAAGATCCGTACTAATGATGTTTAGGCAAGAAGTTATGTCTACATCTTGTACTCTGAACAGGTATAATGAATAGAGCAATATACAATGTATGAATTATTGTAAAAATAAATACTTTTATACTGTGAAAGAAAAATGAAAATAGAAAGAATATTAAGCATTAACTGTTTCTAACAACAGATGAGTAAAAACATAAGTACAACTATCGAAGCTATTATATATATATATATGTATATATATATATATATATATATATTACCTTCCTTCTTTCTTTTTTCTCCTTTGTCTCATTCTAGTTTTTCCTTCTGTTTGAATAACTCCTGCTGCATTCATAGTATTCATTTTACATTTTGGATTATTTACTCTTTTAGGTTGTTGCATTAGGGAAACAATATGATGCTTACACATGTGAGTCTGCTTTATTTTACTTATGAGTATAATCTCTCACTGTATCAATTTACCTGTGAAATCCTTGAGTTTATCTTTCTTATAGCTGAGAAATATTCCATTGGATACTACCACAGTTTTATTAGTTCCTCAGTTGATGGACATATGGCACATGGGTTGTTTTGCAAGATTTAGCTATGAGAAATTGTGGTGCTATAAACATGGGTATGCATATATATCAGTCTGGCACGATGTTTTCAGTTCTTCTGGGGAATTGCTAGGTTGACTAAAACATCCAATCCTAGATTTTTCAGGAATCTCCACACTGATTTCCATAGTGGATGTACCCATCTATATTCTCAACAGTGGAGAAGGTTTACTTTTTCCTCACAGCCTGTCCAACATTTCTTAATGATTGAATTTTTTATGATAGCCATTCATTCTGGGGTGAGATGGAATCTTAGTATTGTTTTAATTCACATTTCTTAAGTAAATAATGATGTTGAACATAATTAATTTTAAAAAGAAACACTGTATCATGATATATTGATTAGCTTTATAGCTTGTCTTATAAGCAGGTAACATTGAGTCCTCTAATGTTGGTCGTTATTTTCAAAACTGTTATGGCTATTCTAACTACTTTACCTTTCCATACTTATTTTTTTTATTTTTATGTGTTTGGTACAGGGTCTAACTACTCATGATGATTCTCCTGATTTCAGCCTCCCTAACAGTGGGATTGTAGGCATGGACCACCGTGCTCAGTGTCAGTGGCCAGCTTAGAGCACCAGAGAATGGTGGAGAGCAGCATGACATGCAGTACTGGAACCCGGGTCTGTGCATTGCCTAGGTAGGTACTTAGGCTGCTGAGCTAGCTCCGTGGTCCTTTTCACAAATATTTTAAAACAACTTGATGTCTTCAAAATACCATTAGTATCTTTATTGAGATTCTGTTCAATCCATAGATGAACTTGGGGAGATATGACATCTTAAAACTATCAAGACCTTTGACCCATTAACACAATCGATCTCTTCATTAAATGCCTTTCATGCCCTCTTCAGCTTTTCATAGTTTTCAGGATATAGTTCCTGTCACATTTTGCTAGATATAAACTTAAGTCTCTCAATATTTTGTACTTGTTCAGTATTGTATTATAATTGCTCATTGCTAATATATAGAAAAACAATTGGCATTGTATCAGCCAATTTGCTAAATTCGCTTAATAGGTCTCACACCTTCTATGTAGGCTAGTGAGGATTTCCATATAGACAAAATATCATTTGGGCATAGAAATAATTTGATTTATTTTTAATCTGTTGTTTTCTTCTTCTGAAATTAGTATCAGTATAAAATTTCCCAAAATTCCATTAAACTAAGGTAGGGAGACTAAGTATATTTGCCTTTTTTCATTGTTAGTAGCTTGTCTTCTCGTTTTAACATGTTTCACAGAACAAATGCTCTTACTTTTTTTTTCTTCTTTTCCCCCTTTTTTTCTTTGAAAGTTGACATATTGCATATTGTCCTCACAATCATTCTATAGAGTGCAGTGTGTGGGCATGACCCACCTCCCTATTAATGTTGCATAGAAAAAAGAAAGAAAAAAAAAACAGGAAAGAATATACTTCTCTTTGGACTAAAAGGAAGCAGATACATATACAATCAAAGGTTTTGCAATTGCAGTGTGCCACCAGTGAAGCTTGTGACGTTGGAGGCTATTGAATCTAAGCCTCCTAAAGCTCCTCTCACCAATCTAGCTCTGCGTTCCATGCACTGTAATTAAGGATTTTTTTTAAAAAAAGTAATGTGGATTTAGAAAGGTTAGTGTTTAGTTGTTTGATCAATCTTATATACCTATATGTATTAATCTAAACTGATCCGATGATGAAAATATGTAATATAACCATTGTTAAATTTAAACAATAAAAGAATTGGAAAAAAAATAAAAAAAAAAACAAATGCTCTTACTTTGATGAGACAAAAATGTCCTTTTGCGGATCATACTTTCTGTATCATCTAAGATATGTTCACCTAGGCTTACATACTTAGAATATTTTACCGTTTTCCTGAAAGTCTTATGGTCTTACAATTTAAATTTAAGCTTGAAATTCTTTTAGAGTTGATCTTACTATAAAACATGTGGGTTATGCTGAGGTTCCTTTTTTTTTTTTTCAAATTTTGCTAATATATGTACATTTTTTCCAGAAAAATACTATTGTAATTTTAGAGCATACCTATATGTTTAGTTTCCTTAAGAGCAATGTATATAATTTTGTGACTTTTGAAATAATTTTTGTTGTAATCCCAGCACTTGGGAGGCTGAGGCAGGAGGATCGGTGCGAGTTTGAGACCAGCCTGGGCTACAAAAGTGAGCTCAAGGTCAGCCTCAACTGCATAGCAAGACCCTGTCTCAAAAAGACCAAAAAAATAAAATAACATAGAATAATTTTTGTTACTATTTCAGATTCACGTAATTGTAATACCCAATAAAAACAGTTTCTGTTTACTTTTTAGCTAGTTTTACTCAATAATAGTAATATTTTAGAAAACTATACAGTATCACAACCAATATATCAGTATTAATACAACCCAAAGGTCTTATTCAGACTTATCATTTTTATGTGTACTCTTCTGTGCACATGTGTATTTGAAGCTATACAATTTTATCATGTGCATAAGTTCATGTATCAATCATGACCATTACCACCAGTATAATTTGTGTTGATGTTTTGTGAATGTACTCACTTATTTCTATTTCTGATTCCCCTAAAATGTATTAGCTACTAATTTTTCTCCATTTTAACACTGTTACTTTGATAAAAATTTTATAAATGGAATCATACTGCCTTTTTCCATTCAGTATACTTCCAGAAATTCATAAAAGTTGTTACATCTGTTAATAATTTGTGCCTATTTATTTCGGAGTACTATGGTATAGTACTATGGTATATTGTTTTCTCAACAATTCAGCTGTGAATAATGATTGAGCTGTTTTCAGCTATTGGCTATTATTAGTGATGCTGAGATGAATATTCATTTGCAGATATCTGCATGAACTGAAATTTTAATCTCTCTGGAATAAATACTAAAGATGGTGTTCACTGAGTTGTGTCATAATTACATGTTTAGTTTTACAAGAAGAAGTCAAAATTCTTTCCAGTGTGGCTGCATTATTTTACATTCCTTCTAGCAATCCATAAGTGATTCAGTGTCTCTGTGTCTACTCCAGCATTTGGTATTGTCTTAGTTACTCTTCTCTCTTTGCTGGGACAAATACCTGACATGTAAGATTAGGGGAGGAAAGGTTTCTTTAGCTCACAGTTACTGGAGATTTCATAGTTTAAGCAGCCTGAATTACATAGCAAAACCTCAAGAAACTGCTGCCCTGTGCTACAGGGTCTGGAAGAGAGGCTGGGGTGCCACTGTGTCCAGGATGATTCACTCTATCCCTCCAAGAAAGGCCACCATGCTCCAGAGGGAGGCACGTGCTGTTAGTTTAAAGGTTCTGCACCCAGCTGACCCTGTCCCCATCCACACCCTGGTCCTCTGGCCCCGCCCCTCGACTCATAACCTTGACAGCTCCAAGATTTATATGAGGCCTTTGGGGAACAACTAGATACAAACCATAACAGATGTTATCAATCTTTTTTCTTTCTTTCTTTTTCTTTTTTTATCTTTTTTTTTTTGTGGGACCAGATTTCCAATTCACAACCTTGTACTTGCCAGGCAGGCAGTTGGCCACAGAGCTATCTCCCAGCCCCTGTCATTCTTTTTCATTTTAGCCATTATGATAACTATGCAATGGTGTGTCACTGTGCTTTAATTTGCATTTCTGTAATTACTAATGGCATTGAATATCATTCTACTGTTTATTTTCCATATGTATTCCTTATCAAATAGTTTTGTAAAATTAACCAATGAAAATATCTGAGTTGAAATCTACTTCTAAAGTTTATTAATTTTTGTTTCAATTTCTTTAATAAATATATGCCTATTCAGATGCTCTATTTTTTCTTGCTTCAGTTTGGAAATATTATATCTGTCAAGAAGTTGGTTTAATTCATTTAAGTGTGTGCACCAAATTTGTGGGCACAAAGTGTACATGACGTTTATTTATCATCATTTTAATAAAGCTCATAGGGTCAATAGTTATTATTCTTTCATATCTGATAGTAATTTTCTAACAGTATTATTTTTATAGTTAGACAATACAGTTATAAAATTTACTGATCTTTTTAAAGAGTCACGTTATGTTTTGCTACACTGACCAGCTACTAATTTCATATTTTCAACCTCATGCACTTCTACTCTAATTTTTATATTTTTTGTCTACTTTGATTTTGTTTTCTCTTCGTCCTTTAATTTTCTAAAGTAGAAGCTAAAATTTTCCTAAGATATGCATTCACTGCTATGTATTAGCCTCAAAGCACTATTTTTGCTATATTCTGCAAATTTTAAATTGCATTCTTTACTTCATTCAACGTGTTAATTTCTCTTGAGACTTTGTTTTTGATGTATGCACTAATAAGTATTTTTTAACCTCCAACGGCTTTTATATTTATCAGATAGACATTTTGTCCCTTTTCTTTTAAGAAAAGTACCAGAGATTGTACTCAGGACCTTGCACCTGTGAGGAGGGGGTTACACCTATGAGCTAGCTCCCTAGCCTAGCCTTCTGTTCTTGACTTCAAATTTAAATTCCATTATGGTCCAAGATCATTATTGCTGTTAAGTTTTCATGAATGTAATGCTATGCCAAGAAGTCTTTTTCCTAGAATAATCAAACATTTTGTTCATGATGCTTCTGTTTACTACAATAACTCTCACATCTCTTGAAAGTGAAATGTTTTGAACACATATGTTGCCTTCATTTCAGATGTGAATTCATTACTTATACTTATAAATCTATGTAATCAAAGATATTTTAACATGACAAATCAGTCCATCCATGTTAGTCAGCTTTCTATTAGTATAGCAAAATGATGCATATAAAAACTTTGTAAAGAAGACTGATCTTAATAGAATGTCTATTTAGGCTCACAGCTTGGGAAGTTTAGTCCATGATTGACTGTCTCATTGCTTTGGCGCTCAGACAAGGTAGCACGTAAATAAATAATGCCAGAAAATGCTCACATCATCTTTACCAGGAAGAGAAAGAGAGGAAAAGGAAGGGACTTGAATCTCAGTTTGTCTTCCATAGACCAAATGCCAATGACCAATAATAGAATTTTCTCCCTACAGGTTCCACTTACTCCCAACAGCACCTGATCTCAAACTAATCTTTTACTACACGGGGCTTCAAGGTACATTCTAGATCCAAATTATGTTACCATTACAATTAAGAAGAACAATAGTAGTGGTCATCGTTCAAAACCACTTGATAGTAGAACAGGGCTAGTGTCTATGTCTGAGGAAGCCATTAGGTATTAGCAAATTCAGAAATATATGGATTTTGATTATTCTCATGCAAGAACAAATAGATACTAACTCATTAAATTAAAGTGTCAGAGTCAAATTACTATAAGTAGTCTTGGTTGAGAATAGTTTTCCAGGAAATTTGGAAATATTTTGACACAAGGTCCACTTTTCTTGATATTTTTATATTAACAACTTTGATTTCTTCCAGACACTGACTCTAGGATATGTAAGAAAATAAGTGAAGTTATATTGTAAGACTAATTTCTAAGATGTATAACTAATGTGTTCAGACATGATATAATACAAAAGTCATATTGAATACCTTCTACCTTGTTCCTTTTCAATTTGAACATTTTTTTCCTATTTCCTATTATCTATCATTCATTTTGGTCTTTTTCCATTGAATTTCTCATCCAAAATATGATATTTAAGTATAAGCATTCAATTTAATTTACTGAAAATTATTTTCTCAAGGAGCATTCATTTACCTAAAAATGTATCCCATTTTTCCTATATTATGGCAGTACTCTATTGTATATAAAAACATTTTGTTTATTCATTTAACCACTGATGAGAATCTGTTCTGTTTCCAAAAATTAACTATTACAAATTGTGGCACTGTAAACATGCATGGGTGTGTACACATCACATATCACTGTGGTATGATGCTTTTTTTTTTCTTTTTGGTACTGAGGATTGAACTCAGGACCCTGTGCTTGCCAGGCAGACGCTTATTCTACTGAGCTGTCTCCCCAATAGTATGATATTTCTAACTCTTTTTGAAATATAGTTAGAAAGGTAGTAGCTGGGTCAAACTGAACCTTTAGTTTTAGTGCTGCGAGGAATCTTCATATGGATTTCCATGTTGGTTGAAACAATTTACACCATTACCAACAGCGAATAATTGCTCCCTTTCCCTGACAGCCATGCTAGCATTTGTTATTGGTTGATTTCTCACAAGTGACATGGCATCTGAGTGTTGTTCTAATTTGCGTTTCTCAAATGAATGGTGATGTTGAACATTTTTACATACAACTTTTGCTTTTTGTCATTCTTAAGTCTGAAAATTGTCCATTTAAGATACCTATTTTTTAATTGGATTTTGAAATTTGGGGAATCTGATTTTTTTGAGTTCTTTCAACATTGTACTTATTAGTTTAATTGCTGTTGCTAATGTTTGAAGAGCTATATTGAGTAGAAATGGTAGCAAAGGCATCCTTCTCTTATTCCTGAATATAAAGTGAAATCTTTCAGTTTTTGACCATTTAATATGACATCGGTTGTTGGTTTGTCATACATGGCTTTCATCACATTGAGATAAAGCCCTTCTATTTCAATTTTTTGTAGAGTTTTATCATGCATGGATGTTGGAATTTGTCAAATGCTTTTTCTGCTCCTACTGAGATGATCAAGTAGTTTTGTCCTAAATTATTTTAATACAGTATATTATATTTATTGTTTCGCATATGATGAACCATAGCTGCATCCCTGAGATGCGTCGAAATTGCTCATGGTATATGATCTTTTTGATGATTTGCTGCTTTCTGTCTGCCAGTATCTTATTGAGAGTTTTTGTATCTATGTGCATTGAGGAGGTTGGCCTGCAGTTCTCTTTTTTTGGTTTCATAATTTTCTGGTGAAGTCAGGGTAACGATTTCTTCCATGAATGTGTTTTGGAATATTGATTCCTTTTCAATTTTATTAAAGAGTTTGATGAATAGTAGCATTAGACCTTCTCTACATTTCTTATAGAATTCAGCAGTGAATCTATTAGTATCTGATCAGTTTCATTTTTGTTGTTGCCACTGTTGGAAGTTTATAAATTACTTTTTCAATTTCCTTGATTGATACTGGTTTATTGGGAATTTTTATAGCTTTTTTATTCAGCTTTGGTTAGTTCATTTGCATATAGAAGACTGTCCATTTCTTCTGTTTTGCATATTGGTAGAACACAAGTTCTCAAAGTAGATATTGATGACCTTTTGGATTTCTGAAGGATTCATTTTGATTTCATCCTTTCCATTCCTAATTTCATGGATTTGAGTCTTTCCTTTTCTTGATAACATTGGCTAAGGTTTTGTATATTTTATTTAATCTTTCAAGGAACCTCTATTAGTTCCTCAGTTTCAGGTACATTCATTTGTGCTCTGATATTTATGATTTGCTTTTTCATACATGCTTTGAGTTTAATTTGATCATCTTTTTATAGAAATTTGAAGTTCGACATTGGGCTATGCATTTGATCCTACTCTGTTCTTTGATGTAGAAATTCACTGCTATGAATTAATATTGTGTGATTCCTCTCTTCATGTCCAGGCATGAGTATGTTGTATTAGTATTCCTTTTTAATCATAGAAATTCTCTGGTCTCTTTTTTAATTACATCTGTGACCTATTGGCTCAGGATGTGCTATTTAATTTCCATATATTTCTGTAGTTTGTGTTGTATTTTTATCATTGATTTTAATTTTCATTACACTATGGTCTGATAATGTACATGGGATAATTTTAATTCCTTTGTACTTACTTAAGGACATTCTATGAAATACTAGTTGGTTTATTTTGGATACGATCTTGTGTGTTAGTTGAGAAGAATGTGTATTGTACTGTTATGCAGTGGAATACTCTAGATATCAACTAAGTTCATTTGATCAAAGGTTTGGCTCAGCTCTAATATTTCCTTGCTTACTTTTTTGTCCAATTGATCTATCTATCTATGATAGTAATAAGGTCTGGAATTACAATTGTGTTAGTATTATCTGATTTTTATGTTCTATTGCTGTTTTTTAATATAATTGGATGTTCTGGCATTTGGTGCATATATATTTATGACTGTTATCTCTTCTTGTTTTGCTTCCTTAGCAAATCTGTAGTGACCTTTGTTTCTTCTGATCAGACGTGGCTTGAAATCCACTTTGTCTGCCAGTACAATAGCTACTCCTGTTTTTTTCTGCTATTGTTTCAGCAAGTTAGCTGGATGGTTTTTGATATCTTCTAACTCAGTGCATTTGTGTTGAGCAAACCGGAGATCTGGGGTTGTTTCTTGATATATATGATATATTTAGTTTTTTTCTGCATCAATGCTTTTAATTGCTTATGATAGGTAGCTTTATTACTAGTGTTGATAACTCTTTAGGAATGACTACTTTTCAGGTTTGTATTCTAGGAATAGGTAACTGGTTTTTTGGGGTCTATGTCAAGATCCTGACTCTTCAATTTATTAAGAAGAAGAGGTTGTTGTGTGGCTCAGAACCTAAATTCTTTGGATCAGACAATGGCACTATCTATGACAACCAGTCAATCTTGGTATTGGCATAGAAGGAAGAATAATTCCTATTGTAGGAAGGGGCCTAAGCTATTCAGCATATAACATTCTGGGTCTCTCTTGCCAGCCTCACTTTAGCTCCTTGACCCTGGATGTCTCCCGTATTTGTCCCTTACCTACCTCCCACTGTGAGATGTCAACACTGATATCCTAAGATGAAGTCAACCTATAGCTGTTCTGAGTCCTGGATTCAGTTGGCCTCCTTCTAAAATGGCATCTGACCAAGCACCTTCTCCAGGGGACATAATAGATGCTTGGGTTAGAGTCACTTGCTAGCCACTGTATCACACAGTATCAACTGCTCCATTCCATTCATTAGTTTTTCCATGGAGGCCTCTAGAGTCATCCACCCTCACTGTAGATTGAATCCTCCTCTTGTGCTGTGAGCCAGAAAATAGGTGAAAGTGTGATTTGTCATAGGACTTTTCTGAATTGTTGCTTGGATCTTCACTTTCTCTGTTGGCTTCAATCTTCCCTTCACATCCTTCCCGGGTCTCGGAGATTCACCTCCCTTTTTTGCTTCCCCAAGTTGTTATTTTGCAATGTCTGAATTTCAAATCTCAGAGAAGTTTGCTTGTTGCTATTCGCTGTTTGTCCATCATTTCAGAAGTTCTTTATTTCTTGAATACTGTGAATAATACGGAAATTAATGTGAAAGTACATTTCTGTATGTTGCGTTGATAAACTGCTTTTAATTCATTTAGATCTATAGTGAGCAGTGGGACTGTTGAAACATATAACACAATTTTTACATCTTTGAGGAACTTCCATGTTATCTTCCAAAATGGCTGTCCTAATTGACATTCCTACAAACAATGTGTAAAAATTGCCTTTTCTCTATATCCTTTCATACACTTAATTTCATTTATCTGTTTGCTAACAGCCATTTCAACAGGTATGATATAATATGATTTGTGACTTTAATTTACATTTTGCTGATGATTAAATGTGTTGAAAATTTATGTGTTGTCCATTTGCAAGTTTCCTTCTGAGAAATGTTTAGATCATTCACTGATTTATTAATTATTTCATTTATTTTGTTTCTGCCTTATTCCGCTCTTTTACTGTAAAAAAAAATGCCTAAGGTTGCCTAAGTCTTAAAGGAATGTTTATTTAGCTTACAGTTCTAGAGGTTCACGAGCATGTACTCGCATCTGCTCAGCTTTCATGACAACCTCATACCAGATGGCAACACAACGAATGTCAGGAGAGCATATGGAAAAGATCAAATGGTGAGACAAGAAACAAGACAAAGCTGAGATAATCAACCTTGCTTCATAGTAACTCATTCTTATGAGAAATAAAGTACTCTGTAATATCTTCATTTATTCCTTCCCATGGCAGTGCCCCATACCCTAAACACTTTCCCACTGGAGCACACATATTAATTGGATTACTGCCTCATTGCTGAGATACTATAAACAGGATTCCAGCAAAAGAACCTTTGGGTACACTCAAGCTATAACCAGACAATATAAATTAGTATTAACTTGTCTAAGTTCATTATACGTTTGTATATTATCCTTTTATGAGACATATGATTAAAATATTTTCTTCCAGTACATGGGCTGTTTGTTCACTCTGTTGTTTCTTTTGAGCTGCAGAAGCTTTTTAGATTAATACAATCCCATTTGTTTACTTTGATCTTGCTGCCTGTGCTTTAGAGTCCTACCAACAAAAATTATTGCTTACACCAATGGCAGATACTCTCTTTATATTTTTATGGTAGTTTTACAGTTTCAGGAACAACATTTAAGCATCTTAGTCATATTTAGTTGATATTTATATAATATATTGTAATGGCCATTTTCATTCTTCTGCATACTGAGATCCATTTTCCCAGTATAATCCATTAACAAGACTTTCTTTTCCTTACCATTTATATTTGGAACTTTTGCCAAGAAAAAATTGACTGAATACTTGATGCTATCTCTGGACTTTCTATCCTGTTCTTCCAGTGATGATATATATATATATATATATATATATATATATATATATATATATATATCCCCAAGAAACTAGAAAAAAATGAAAAAAGCAAACTTAGTAAAAGAGATTAGAACACAGTAAACAAAATAGAGACCAGAAAACGCATAAACAACCCAAGAAATTAATATTTAAATCTTTAAATAAGGGGCTGGGGAGATGGCTCAGCAGAATAAGTGCTTGCCTGGCAAGTGCAGGAGCTTGAGTTCAATCCCCAATTCCAAACAAAAAAAAAGAAAAGTGGACAAACTTACCTCAACTAACTGAAAATAGAATACAAAATAAATAAAAGATAAGTTTTACAACTGTTAATATAGAACTTAAAAATATCAAAGGAAACTACTGTGAATATTTATGTATAAACCATAAAATTCAGTAACGTACAAGGCATGCATAAATTCCTAGAAATAGGTGACCAAGCAAGACTAAATTATTATGAATTAAAAATATGTACTGGACAATAGTTAGCAAGCAAGATGACTGAATCAGTAATTTTAAAGTCCTCCATCAGAGAAAAATCTAAGAACGAATTTTTATTCATCCTATACTATATTTTCATATATAGAAAAAGAAAGGAAAAGGTTTTCTTTTGAAAGCCAATTTTGTTTTGTTTGGATACTCGCATATGTTGATATTGAAGTGATACTTTGGTACTGCAAACATCATCTTCTTTGTTTCCTTTCTTCCTCTTAAATATTTACTGCAATATGAAAAAAGGAATATTTTATAAGAGCTGACTTTTCATTTACTTTTTTATATACACACAAAAAATGCATGAACATAGAATTTGACATGATTTTCACTTATAGATGTGAATTTGCTTTATAGTTTTGTATTCCACTTTATTTTTTTACAGTAGTAGTACTTTGACCAAACATAAAGAATACATATACAATAATAATATCAGGGGCTGGGGATGCAGCTCAGTTGTTACATATATGTGTGTGTGTGTGTTTATAACATATATATTATATATATTGTAATATATATTTTAGTGTTTCCATTATATATTATGGAATATATATTCCACTATATATTACGGAATATATATTCCATTATATATGTATATATATATATATATATATATATATATATATATTACGGAAACACTAAAATGCAGATAAACATGTTCTTGCAAGCAAGATGATTAAAGAAATGTTATATATTAGTGTTAAGATTTCAAGAGAAACAAACAAACAAAAAGATTTCAAGAGTCTCTTTTAGGATACTGACATCATTTATAAAAATTTGGGGTACCATCTTATGCCAGATACAATGGCTATCATCAAGAAGTCAACCAGTAACCAATGTTGGACAGGCTGTGGGGAAAAAGGAACACTTCTCCACTGCTGTTGGTTATAGCTCTTATGGAAACAGGTTAGAGATTCCTCAAAAAGCTAGGAATGGAGACTCAATTCAAGCAAGTTATTCCCCTCCTGTATTTTTCCAAAAGAACTGAAAACATCATACCAGAGTGACATATGTGCATCCATGTTCACAACAGTGCTATTTGTCACAGCTAAATCTTGGAAATAACCCAAATGCCCATCAACTGAGAAAGGAATAAAAAAGATGTAGTATTTTTACACAGTTGAGTATTACTCAGTTATAGATTAAAAGATAAATTCAAGGCTTTTGTAGATAAGGAGATGCAACTAGAGACTTAATTGGTGAGTGAAATCAGACCCACATGTGGAAATGTCGCACTGTCTTACTAGTGTGAGAATCTGAAAAAGTAAATAACATCCAAAAGTGCAATAGATACTGTAAAAGAGAAAATATTTGTTCAAAGGGAAGGAAACTCGGATGAGGAGAAAGATAAAACAAAGAAGGAAAAATATGTTTATGTATACATGCATGATAATTTGGATAACTGTACAGCTGATTTCTGCTGGTGTTTTGAAAAGAGCAGTTAATGATTAATTTTTTGTTTTATTTTTATTTCTTTCTTTTTAATATCTTATAAAATATTTGTTTTTTTAAACCAATTGTGCACATTTATACGTGATTACCCAAACAACTCATTTGAAGACATTATCACGTAACACAGCAACCATTGGTAAATTCCTATTGCTTTATTCCTATTAATAAAATTTTGTGTCATTCCTAAAGCCATGTTGATTACTATGTTGTATTGTTTAAAAAATAAAAATCTTTGCCTTTAGTAATTTTCTATGGCATGCTTAAAAGATGCCTTTTTACTAGCTCTTCTTGTTTTATTTACCCAAAAACAATATTAGCTCGTCAAGACATCAACTTTACTAGAATGTCATGATCATAAATGAATTTTTAATCTCTAAATTGTCATTATAAAACAACAGTTGGCAATTGTGTGGATATTTAGATATTTTCTGCTTTCAAATTATGTTACTTGTATTTGCATAGTTTATACTGTTTTTTTAAGGAATCATGTTCTCATATGAGCCCCATGATAATTAATTCTAAGAGCAAAGAGTTCCCAGATAGCAGGTGAAAATATCAAGGCTGAATTTAGCTTATGGTTTAGCTAACACAAGAGACCTCTGAACTTGAAGTTGGGCATAAGGAAGAATTCTCTCCTTCCTAATTTAGTTGCCTTTCTAAACACAGCACACCACTTTACAATTCTAAATATTCTGTTGAATTTGTGATTTTTCTCATTATCTTATGCAAAATCAATTTTCATTTAAATTTTAAGAATATAATTTATGTAGCTAGATCTATGGAATACTTTTGATGAGGATACTTCAATGAAAAAGTGTGCTACTAAAAATATATTTAATTTTGCTCTATGAACAAGCATATTCAGCTTAGTAGGTTAGCAGATATCAAGTCTTAAATCTTTTTGTTCAAACTGCCAGAGAACTGGTACCCTAAAAGTCATTATATCAAAACTACCAACCCTTAATATCTATATGCTTTATGCTTTCAAATATGTTATCTTACATTTTCATAATTTTCACTGATTTTTAAATACATTTTATCATTTAAAATATGGACATATAAACAAAATAAATAGTAATCCTCTCCTTATCTTGGCCATAATCTTCTATGAAATAAATAAAAATAATTTTCTTTTGTAGATATTAAGCATAGCCATGTGCTAATTGATAAAGCTTGATAATTATGTCTTCATACAGGAACTTTGCAAATAACTGATCTAGAGAAACAAGAAAATGCTATCAACCAGGCATCATGGTGCAAATGTATAATCCCAACACTCAGGAGGCTGAGGCACGAGGATTGCTGCAAGTTCAACGCCAGCCTGGGGCATATACTTAACGCAGGGCAGGCTAAATTACACAGCAAGTACCTATCTGAAAACACAGGAAGGGAGGAAGGAAGGAAGGAAGGAAGGAAGGAAGGAAGGAAGGAAGGAAGGAAGGAAGGAAGGAAGGAAGGAAAGAGAGAAAGTGGCAGGGAGGGAGGGGTGAAGAGAGGAGAGCAGAAGAGGAAAGAACAGAAAAAAAGCAAAGCAAAGCAAAGCAAAACAAAGAAAAGGCTATCAGTTTCTCATCCACTGATTCCTACCTTTCCTATAAAATTCCAAATTCCAAAGAAAGGGCAAATTTATAATTGTATGATATGGGAAAATGTACCTGTTCTCCAACTAGGAAAGCTATATTGCTTCAGTGAAGCTTAGAAATAATATGTTGTACTAAAAATAAGGTTTCTAACTTTAAAAAACATATAAAGAATATTCATGAACTCAAAGGAAGGAAGGAACAGTTGTCATGAACTGCCACAGGGACAGAATGTAGTTTTCCACCAACAAATGTTACATTTCAAGTGTGATTGTCCCTGTATTTTCATAGTCTATGCACATTCTTTTCACTCTTCCCTTATTTTTGGGAAATGCTTTCTTTTGACTTTCCAGCATTAGGATTTTTTTTTAATCTTATACTGTAAAGGTCTATTGCATACTCAGAATATAAAGGGGAAATAAAAATTACTGATAAGGAATCAATGATGCAATACTTAGAGATGGAACCGTGGTTGACTAAAGAAAGACCCAACAAAGGAAGTTATGTTCCAACAGTCTTAAGGAGTGTAAAGCTCATTGGAGGGAAAGAAAGCAAAGAAGAAAGAGTATGTTTCTTTAGGCAACTAAAACATAGAGTATGCTGGGATGTGGATAGAAATAGGAAGATAAAGTTAGATTTAAGTCATCTTATATCGTTTTAAACTTTTTTATAATTTACTAGTGAAACTTTAAAGAATATCTTTAGATGTTCAGTTACTTTTCCAACACCTATTGGAAGTCTCCCTGCATGTCTATTTTTCTGCTTTAGTTTTAATATCTCCTTTTTTTTGTCTTAAGTTAATGTAACTACTACTGTTTTTTTAAACTAACGTTTCCAAAATGTATCTTTTTTCCATCCCTTTGCTTTCCACTTTCTAATATCATTATATTTGAAAAGACTTTCTTATAAACAGCATATATTTATGTCATACATTGTAGCCCACTCTACAGTGTCTTTTACTTGTTATAGATCACTTACATTTAAGGTAATCATTAATGACTATGAACATGTTAGCATTTAAATCTGCCTTTTTGTGTACTACTTGTTCCTCTTTTTTTTTTTTTTTTTTTTTTTTTTTTTTTAGGGAAGGATCTACAGAGTATTCAGGGTCTTACTACTAGGTCAGCCTCGTAGCGATTCACCTGTTTACAGCCTCCCAAGAGCTGGGATTACAGGTGTGCACCACCACGCCCAATCAATTGCTGGCTCAACACATCCTGGGGGCGGGACTGGCAAGGCAGCCCTGGGGCTTGAACCCCTGGCCTGTGTGCCTGTTTGCAGCCACTTTGATCCCGAGCTACTTGGCCATTTTATTTTTTGGTGGGGAGATGTGTGTTCCTTCTGCTTCTAACTTCTCTGTTTTCTTTTTCATGTGTTCCTCTGGGTTAACTGATTATTTCTCAATATTTTCATTTTATCCACATTTTAGTGAGTTACTGTTCACATTACGTTTCTGTATAGCTTATCACATTTACTGCCATTACAATTTCGCCAGTTGAGTAGTTTATGTGGACAGCATACCCAAAATGGAGTAAGTCAGGATAAGACCAAATTAAAAAGCTTTTTGTGCAAGTAACCACAAGATGATAGTAACAAGACATGTGACCCAGAAAAAAGAACCTGTAATTGTGATGGTCAAGAGTACAAAAGAAATTATCAGTACTCAGTGAAATAAAGCTGAAAAAAACTATTGTAGCTTGTGAATGTATTAACATTTAGTTAATGTTGGCATTGTGGAAAGACACAACATAACAGTCATTACTGGCAATATATATATATATACTGAAAAAATATATATGACATACATATATTGGTTCTCTCTCTCTCTCTCTCTCTCTCTATAAATATATATATATATATATATATATATATATATATATATATATATATATATAAAAATTTTAGGAAATTCAAGGGGAGAAATTGTACACTATATTTACCAATATTTTTGTTTCCTTATTTATGTCTTCCTTCCTGTTCCACTATTTTTTCTTTTATTATTTCCTTTCTGTTTAGAGAATTTCCTTATATCATTGTTTTTGGGTAGAGCTGCTCACACAATGTCCTAATTTTCCTTTACATGAGGATATCTTAATTTATCCTTCTTTCTTAGAGGACACTGTACTGAATACAAAGCCCTGAGCTAAGCATTCTTTTCTATCAATAAACTTATCATTTATGTCATTTGTAATTATAAAGTTCAGTTATATTAAATACATACACAATGTTGTATCCTCATTATTCATTTGCAGAATGTTTCCATTACCAATAAATCACCAACCTTCCCTTCCTTTGTATTTGGTAACTACTACTGTACTTTAATGCTGCCAGATAATTCGGACATTTCTGTCATCTTGCTGGCATATATTTTCGTACATCATTAAGTTTAAAATCTTCCTTATTCTTGACATAAGTGAGTTTAAATGAAATGTAAAATACTTTGAGTACTAATATGAGGTTTTGAATGTCATATGAACCATTTAACTGGTTTGCTATGATATTCCTCTAGTACAGTAAACAGGGATACTGTTTTCTTTCAGCAGGTGTGAAATTAGGGTCCCAATTTAGCTTTACTGAGACTTGAAACTGGACCTTTTCATTACTCCTAGAATGTTTAAGAGTTCTGATCCTTGTGCTTGCTTCCACTAATATCTCCCTGGCTGGAAGAGTATTTTAATGCTTATGGTTAACATCTGATTTCTGTTGACACCGTGGATTGATTGGTGACCTCATTAGTGTCGGGCAGTGTTCTAAGTCTTGGCTCTAAGAAACTCCTCTATTAGCATGAAAAGTACTCTTGAGACTATGAAAGGACTCCTCTGTTGCCATCCCAGTGAGCAGAGGAACATTCCATTACTGCTGAATGGAAATAGAGTCCAGGCTCCACTGGCGTTCAGGGGATGAAAATAAAGTCCAAACTCCCCTGACATTCCAGAGGAATGGGAAGGTAATTACTGAATGGGAAAGATGTAAGTTCTAGTTCCTATTCAGCTTTCTCGTAGACTACCATGGCAGAGGTATGGAAGTGCCTCGCTATATTACCAGGAGTAAAGAAAAGGTCCACTTTTAAGTATTAAGGCTCCCTACTTTGACAGTGTTCACATGGGTGGGAGTGGGGGCATAGATTAATCTGTGGGATCATGCAGGAGGAACAAATTGAATCCTGCATTAATGTTTTATTTCTTGCTAGTCTATCCTCTTTCTGTTCATTTAGCTAGATGGTGCAGGCTTTTCTTCAGCCTGTTCATTTATATCCTTAGTTTCCAGGTTGTTGGCTTCTTTTGTGTTTTAAGTCTGTAAAGTTTTAGGCAAAAAATTAAAAAAAAAATCCTTAAAGATATCACTGCCATGCCATTGCTTAGATCTGAGTTTCCTTGACAGTCTGCTTTCTTCACTACATCTTTCAGTCTTTTATGTATAATTTCCAGGGATTTTAATTCTAGGATTTTTACTTTTATATATTACAAAGTATGAAGAAAACATTTCTACCTTCCTAGAAGTGAACATACTTCTTTAAAATTGGGAATCATTTCTGACTGGCTTGCAAGTCTTTTTAAAGTCTGTATTTGTACATACAATAGTGAACTTCATTTCAGTGTGTGAGTATGCACGCAACATACTTTGATCATTGTGACCCGTATTATCACCCCTTCCTGATTCACTTCCTCTCTAATACTGTCCATTCCATTCTTATATTACTTCTCACTCTCTTCAACATTTGAGAGAAAACATATTTGAGTCTTGTTTATTTTTCTTAACATGATGATCTCCAATTTTGTGAATTTTTCAGCAAATGACATCATTTTTTTCTTTACAGCTCAATAATATTCAATCATGCATATATATTACATTTTCTGTAACCATTTATCTGTACTTTGGCTGTTTCCAAAGCTTAGCTAGTGTGAATTGAGTCACAATGAATGTGAGTTTGCAACTGTCTGCAAAGTACACTGACTTTAATTCTTTAGGGAATATACTGAACACTACTCATATAGCTGGACTGAGTGGTTTGCTTATAATTCTTCACTTCTTTCACTGCATTCCAAGACAGTTATTAAGAGGTCTATACGTTCTTTTTCCTCTAATTCCTGGCTATTTCTCTAGCTTCTTTTCATGACTTTTGCCCACTGATTCCATTTCTGCTCCATAATCCCCTGAAACTCTCTGTATTACTGGAAGTGGATTAAGCACATGTGCAACAATAAATATAATGGAAATAGTACCAGGACCTGGTACACAGTAGATGTTTAATAAATGTTAGTTAAATGAATGGAGACAAAACATTATACATACAAATTACATTGCCATTTTGAAATCTAGAGAAATACTTGTTTGTTGATTTGGTATGAATATATTTTTGTACTATGAAATATGCTGTAATGCTTTTTCATGTCCATCATTTCACTTTATACATTACATAAAAATTTCATTACATGCTTTATTTAGGTTATTGAGGATAGCAACAATGTTTCACTCATATTTTATCCATAGTACCTAGCACAAGGAATATACAGAATATATTTTCATGTTGAAATATCAATCAATAATAGCTTGCACTGTGCTTCCAAATATATTAAATAGTTTTTACAAGTAAACTAAAATATTTCATTACATCGTTACAATAACTGTTTATTTGCAAAATCTAGAAAATGTTAAAAGCATTGGCAAACATTTCTTCCCTTTTGTGACACAGCCCCTTGTCTGTAGAATTAGCTGATTTATTCCACTTATGAATATCCATAATTAGTCAATCCTTGTAGAAATAAATAAGGCTGACTTTACAGGAAAAAGAATCCCAATGTCTTTGGAGGAAAAAATTCTTCCTTTACCACTCCTCAATCTTATTTTTCTTTGATTTTCAATTATTAGCTGTGAAAGATTAACTAATGGTCAACTTGAGTGGGAATAGCCAGCTGAAAGAATGAGTCAGCAAGGTTCTGGGAATGGAAGAATCACCTGAGGATTGTTGCCAAAGATGTAAAAGGAGAACTAGAGAGCAAGATTGTAGGTTGCAGATTTCCCAAAAGCTAGCTTGTTGTGGCTTGTTTTCCTGATACAGACTTGGCTGTTCTTATCATTGGAAGGAACTCCATTCCTCCCTATGGAAAGGGATGACTATTCTTTTTACGGGAGCTCTGGTCTTTGTTGCTTTCTCGCTCGAGGGGAGAGCCTTCAGCTCACTAGCTCAGACTGTCTAGATTCTACCATTAGCAATAGCAGCTTCCTGGTGCAGATCCTTGACACAGACTTGAGTGAGGTATCAACGTGTGCTCCAGGCTTCTGGCTGGACTCATCAAGGATTGTCACTGTGGTCCATAGGCCTTTGGCTGGACTTATTCAGGACATTCTCTTGTACTCTTCTCTATTTGACTTTTTGAGTGAATAAGATACTCCGATAAATGCATGTGTCCTGTATCAAATCTATTCCATTGAAAATCACTGACTACAACATTAACCAATGATTAAATAATTGGTCGCTTATCTTTTTTTTTTTTTTTTTTTTTTTTTTTTTTTTTTTTTTTTTTTTTTTTTTTTTTTTTTTTTTTTTGAGACAGGGTCTCGCTATGCAGTTCAGGCTAGCCTTGAGCTCACTTTTGTAGCCCAAGCTGGTCTCGAACTCGCACCGATCCTCCTGCCTCAGCCTCCCCGGTGCTGGGATTACAGGCGTAAGCCACCACGCCCGGCTGGTCGTTTATCTTACATACATCTTACATTAAAAATTCTGCTATGTGTATAGAGATTGACCAGTTATCTTATGAGGAGGGACTTTGATATTATCTATTGTCAATTTTTCTATTTCAGATTTGCAACTATCAAATAAGCAGTACTATATAAGCATCACTGCTAAATATTCAGATGAAAATTGATCTCAAGTGTGACAGAATATTCTAAATCCATGTGTTTTGTAATAAATAACTTTTATTGTGCCTGGTTGAGCCTGCCTTGGGGGCGGGGCTGATGCAGCATGTGGTACAAGGGATTGAACTGCAGTCCTTGTGCTCTTGCCTAGGCAGGTGCTTTAAATCATTGAGCTATCTCACCTGCCCTGTAACAAATAGTTTTAACGGTCAGACAAGAGGGCTTACATTGGAATTGATGTTTTTCTATGTATCATTTACATGTGTTTATTGATTATGAGATCATCTTAGGGAGCCATACTGATTAGGAGAATAGTATTTTACATTTGAATTTAAATAGCTAGTGCTGCTGGTGATTTACTAGGCCATGCTGGTCTGGTCTAGTTTATCCAGGCGAAGGTTTTCAGAGAGCTAACTCACTTTAGTATTTATGGAATTCCTAGATCAGATTCATGCCAAGTACTCAAGCAATACTAATCTGCAGCATGGGTGGCAGCTGCTAAATTGGCCTGCCACACTTCCATAGATGCAGTTAGTAAGAAGACAACAGCCCCAACTGGCTTCAGAAAACTTATTACACAGACAGCAACCCAAATTTAGCACAGTGTCAACTCCTCGTATCCCTAGCATCATACAGTAATGTCAGTGTGATGGACCAGATGTCATACAATGCAAGTGGTGGGTCACTGCCATTGAGAAGCTAATTCTGCACTACAAATAGCTTAATAGTTTGAAACTGTACCTGAAGTTGAGGTACAATGGAAATTCCCACAACTCGCTTGAAGCATGGTGGCAAACTGGAAATAGACTTACGATAGTTCTTCACAAAATGACCTTGCTGGGCCCAGTGGGATGGCTCAGTGGTCTAAAGCGCCTGCTTGGGAAAGCTTGGGTGGCTTCAGGGACTGCGGTTCGATCCCCGGCACCACATGCTGCGCCAGTCATGCCCTCGGGGTGGGCTGAGCCAGCCATAAAAATGAGTGAATAAACAAAAGTTCTGAAACAAGAAAAAAAAATTTTCAAAAATGACCTTGCTATGTTCCGGAGAGGATCCTAGGCCATCCTCAAACAGGCACTATGCTGTGATTACTTCTTGTCTTCATAGCTTATGTTGAGGTGGTGTCAGATTTCCAAGGTGCCATAGCAAAGGTGTTTCTCTACAAATCTGATGGTGGGGATTTCAAAACTACCCGTTTAAAGGGTACCATAATTCCACATAACGAAAGTATCAGTAGACATGAGCAGTTATCTCTGCTTCATTAGAAAACAATAATATAAGCAGTGATGAGTACATTGGAGAAGAGTCCTCATTCACTATGGAGCCACCTCAATAAAATATATACTATCTAGGATATAAGGAAAAGTAGAAAAAAATCAACATGTGAAAAAGTTAATGCCTAATGCACCAAGCCTCCCTATTCTGACATCTAGTTCACAGATTTTAATAACACAATGAAGGCGCTCCAAAGCTCCATAAAACGTCATCCAAGTCTTACTGTAAGAACATTATTTTTATCCTTCACACGACTTTTCATTTGTTTCTCTTGAATTTCTTTGTTCAGTAGGCTAAATGACACAGCATTCTTATATTTACGTTTCTTGAACTTTGGTGTGCTTCCTCTATTAGCATCTTTCATTATCTCTCATTCATACCCCTCTTTTAATAGTGACTCACACATTTATATCTTCAGCCCATACTGAGTTTCATATTCCGATATGTGAAAGCAGAGATTGCCTGCTGAAAACCTCTTCACTATTTCACAAATATCTCAGACTCAAAATATCCAAAATAGATTATCTCAAATTACTTCTTCCAAGTGTACTTCTTCTAGTTTGTATGTTATGTGAAAAAAGTGCCTACCCATTTACCCAAGCTAGAATTACGAGAATCATTCTTGATTCTTTTTGTATAGCCTCCCATTTCTAAACAATCACCAAGTTATTCTGGATATTAAATCCATCTTTGCTCCATCACCACCTCCACAGCTGAATTTCTGACCTGAGTCATCACTTCTCTGGTCTATTGCCACCCCTCCCTGATCTGTCCATTTGAAATGCATACTCTCCAGAGCTAGCGGACTATTTGATACAAAGCATATTAACATGACTAAGTTGCTTCATTGCTTAAAACCATTAAATGTCTCTTAGTTTGATTTATTTACCATAATCTTGCTGTCACTCATCCCACCCACTTCATCTTTCACCTCTCACTTGGCCTTTTATTTCAACCATCCTGGCATCTACATGTAGTACTTTGTAATTTCTTCACATTGTTCTGCCTAGAAACCCTCTTTCTTTGCCATTGCTCAGCTGTCAAACTTTAAGACCTAATGCAGGCATTATGCTGTTATTGTCTTGCTTCTAGCTGTTAAGGTCTCCTCTTTGCACAGCACCAGGCATACCTAGTCTTGCACTTATCATATTATTATATTAAATTATCTGTGAATGATCCTGTTTTCTCACCCAATCTATGAAAACTTTGGCCATCTACATTCATAAAATCAAGTTAATAATTTTTATCAAAGAATACAACTTGGACTAGCATATTAATATTTTTCAAAAACGTTTGTTGAATAATAATGAATTTATAGGCACTTCATTAATGGTGGCCAGGTACATTGGAAACTTCCATGGTAGGATAGAGTTTTATGTATCAAGAAGTTGTGACTTGGTGGGCTTTGTGTTATGAGTGTGAGCAATGAAGTATGGGTGAATACTGGACAGGCCTCCCCCAAATGAACAAACAAACTCTTGGGAAAACTTCGATTCAAGCCATTTTTCCTTTGCCTAGAGAAGATTACTGTAGATCTTAGTGAAGAAAAATAAAATATAGCTTGACTTAGTACACTTTACCACCAAGCGTGGTGGTGCACACCTGTAATCCCAGCACTTGGGAGGTTGAGGCAGGAGGATCGCTACAAGTTCGAGACCAGCCTGGGCTACCAAAGTGAGCTCAAGGCCAGCCTGAACTGCATAACGAGACCTTGTCTCCAAAAGACAAAAAAATAAAAAATACACTTTACCTTAGAGGCAAAATAATAAAAGATTCTAATAATGATCTTCTCTGAGTGCTTCTTTTCCCTAACAAGTCAAGGAGAGGTCTGACCAGAGCAGTGCACTAAAGGCCCATTTAAAATTTCATAATATTTAGATCTCTGATGATTGGAAACTTACATTTTAATTGAGTGGTTAGCAATATCTGAGCTTTGGTTATTAATTCATAGTTGTTGGTTGAATTACACTACTAACAAGATAACAATATTGTTCTAGAAATTGTGCTACAGTTTCTCCAGATCATATTTTTTTTGCATTGTTCTTGGGAATAGCAGAATTGCTTAGCTATCTTCTCATTAAGGCATATAACACATGCCAATATAGAACATCTATTTTTGAAATGATAGGAAAGAGCTTTGCAAAACTATACTATCTTTTTCTATATTTTAGAGCATGTACTACACCTTGCTCCATGTTGTAGTGACCAGCCTATTTAAAAACAAGAGAAAAATTACAATAAAATATTAGTCAATAAGAAAGCAAAACACTTAGAAATTAAAGACATTTACATAAAAAGTACAAAACTCAAGCAAATTGGAAAAGTTAGAATGGCTCTACTATTTGGTCTAAAATTTAAATAATGGAAAACACTATAAAATGTCTTGTATGGCATATCTCAGGTCCAAAGCAGAGCAAGTGTTTCTATACTAGGAAACATAAGTAACGATTAATACCTTTATAGGGTAGCATCATCTCTAAAATACAGAACTGAGTAGTCTTCAGCTAGGAGCTCCAGAAGAAATATTTACAGTATTCCCTCCTTGGCTTCAAAGAAACAAAGCCTTGAAAGTCCTTCTTCAGTGGAAAACCATATCCTATCTGACCTCATGTTTAAAATATGCAAAACAGAAGTAATACCTCAGATTGCTCAAAACTCATATCCACTACGCAATCAGATTTCAACTGGAGAACCACTTGCAAATTGTTTATGTGAAGCTAATCAAAATAATCATTATACTATAAAATCTTAACATAGTGTTTAGTAAAGTGATTTTTTGTGAAAATTTATAAAGGGAAGAACAAAAAGGAAAACTATCACAACTAGGGTATGAATTGGATTAATCAACTTTAAAAACTCCAAAAACATAAAAAATAACATTTCATGTGATTCATTTTGATACAGTTGCAAATCTCCAGTTTATGTAATTGACAATATTTCAAAGCTACTTGCTTTCAAACAGAATCTAAGGCTGCTTCTAAAGTTTGTTTTGTGCTTATTTCTGGGTGAAATATATATATATATATATATATATATATATATATATATGTAATTTATATTTATATTTATATTTATATATATTTAAGGAAGGGTCTACAGGGTGTTTAGGGTCTCACTACTAGATCAAGTTCATAGTGATCTGCCTGTTTACAGCCTCCCAAGAGCTGGGATTACAGGCTCACACACCACAGTCTCAATTGCCATCTCAGCACACTGCAGCAAAGCCAGCATGTCAGGCTCGGGGACTGAACCCCCAGCCCCTGCGCTGCTTGCAGGTGCCTTAATCGACTGAGCTATTTGGCTGGCCCTTCATTTATATTTTGATGTGTATTTTATGACAAAATGTTTTCCTCTCAATCTTTGTGGGTGTATTGCAAGGCAAAATTAAACTGTCCAAGTATGTATATAATCACATTATTCTATGCTTCCAAAACTGGAGAAAGGTGTTAAATTTTCAAAAGTAGAATAAACAATATAAAAACTAGTTTGTTTGAAAAGTTGTAGAAAGGCAAGTGCAGGAAATATTTAGCTGAGTCATCTGTAGTTAATAAAATAGTAAAGTCAATGATGATTTAGTCTTATCCACCAAAGCAAGACTATTTAAAGTGAACAGCCAGCCATGTCATGAACAGATTAAGTGCAGTAACTGATATTGACTACATTATTAAACTAAAAGGCAAATGTCGTGTTTTACGGAACAAACATCAGGAAGGAGAATTTAGGACAAATATGTAAATTCTTGGTGAACTTTATTTGAGGGTGTAACTCCAAACACAGATTTTGTCTCATTTTTAACTGTGACATTATTATTGACTTATTTTAGGTGGTGAGACCACCTAAACTTTTGACCATAACAGAAGAAGGGAATAGGCACCAGTTCATTCTGATGTAGAACTGTCTTCAAAGTCCTTCTTTGCTTTTTTTTTCCTGAAATGCACATTATTTCTACTGTATCCCAGTCTTTCGCCTCTTTCTTGATACTTTACTCATACAAGTGGTATTTCACTTTGAATCTGCTGCACTGCGATCCACAACATGGCTGCTTGTGCTGCAGTTCAGTTTCTTGATGTTAGGCATTGGTCAGGAACACTGCAATACTCAGGGTAACTCTCAGGCCTCTTTGCAGTTGATGTTTTGATGAAGTCAGTCAGTATTCAATGGACCTCCTATTGACTCACACTGTCACTTCATGACACTGATACAGATCTTTTCACTAGCTTACTAGTTTCAAAGTTCATGTTATGGAGTCACCTTAACTTGGTTTTACAATCATGCATCATGATTTCAAAGTACTTAACCTTTTAAAGGTTATTAATTTATTAACATTTTGAAAACTATATGATAGATTTAGAGATCGGATGTGAATGTGATAGGAAAGGTTTTCCTGTTTGTAAAAAGTGCATAATAGAGATCTTTTGAAATGCTTAGCATTTTGCTAAATGTGCATCTTAATTATGAATAATATTTTGATTAAATTACTTTATTGTGTGTAAATTGTGCTGAAGATCAAACCTAATGCCTTTACACACTAAGCAAGCCCTGTGCCATAAAGCTATACTTACAGTACTAGGAAGATGTTTAATCTTTCTCTACAACTGTAACTCATAAGGATTTGGAATTATCTATTTTTAAAATAAAGCTATTCCATAAATCACTGACACTTGTAAATGCTCTTTTCTATAAACAGTGCTTAAGTTTTTAGACTCAAATATACTGTAATACACATCTTTCACACTTGGTCAACCAAGAAAAAAATTTAAATCATAATCACGATCTAGGCTTTTAAAGGAAGGCATTAAACCAGTGTCTCGCGTGTAAACTTGTCTAACCTCCTAAAGATCTTTCCAAAATCTCACAAATATTTAAAGCTTAGATTTTTAGAAAAAACTATCATCCTAAATGTGCATCTCTTAAATTGTACTTGTTTTGTACAACTAGCATGAAAACCAATATTTTAACTACTGTATCTTCAGGGCTTTGCATATATGTGTCTGAGGGGGTCGTCAATGCATGACAATCAAAAAAAAAGTGGCAGCTGTGCATATCACAAAATGCAGAAAATCCAGCTAGAGCAGAAGATCACTGAAGGAACTGCGAAAACCTATTGATGACACTGAAGTGACTACAGAAACAAAGGTTTCTGTTTTATTCAGCGGTGCTATTCAAGAAGCACAGAGAGAAAACATCTATAATCGTGGGAGTTTGCGGAGATAATCTCCAAGTTATTTGTTTCAAGTAAAGCCTAATTAGCTATATTTTGCAGCGTTTCGCTACAGAAGCCTTGAACCAAACAGGGCTTGGAAAAATCACGACGTTTATAAATTATCACCCTATTTAAATAACATTATTACCTTTCGGTCCTGATAAAATAGGTACTGGGAGCTTTTAGTTTGGAAGAGTTGGCTGAAAACTCAAAAGGTCCCCTTGAAAAGGAAGGTGGGAAAGGAAGACGGGTCCCGGGAGCAGGGAGACTCCCACCTCGCACGTGACAAGCTCCCTGCCCCTCTGTGCACCGCCCGGGAGAGATTCCACAGCCCGGGCCCTCCTGCCGCGTCATCGCCTCGATTCTGGCTGGCTGCGCCGGGTTCCAGCGCAGGGCGGTCCACGCCTCCAGCTCGGCGAGCGAGCTCGGGTCCGGGAAATCACAGCAGGAGCCCCCCCCCCACAACAGCGGGGAAGGGCAGGACTAGGAAAGCCCCGCTCTCTGCGCG